>CAUYQG010219445.1:0-24742 GCA_963574415.1 Tarsius wallacei | reverse complement strand
TTGTGATATTGTGGAGTACAATTAAGGGTTAGGTACACAAATATGTCTCGTTCAGGCACCCTTGTTGATAAGAAGTGTCCCCCCATCCCCAGACAGGTATTTACTACCATTAATCCCTTCCCCTATCCCCCCCCCCATAGTTTCCCACCACTGTCAGTCATTTTCTTGTGGTAATACGTTGGGTGATCAAGGTCTACTATATGAGTGAGAACATGTAAAACTCAGTTTTTTGTTTCTGTGAGAGATCACTCAGTATTATAGACTCTAGTTCCATCCAGGTTGCTGCGAAATTAACATAATTTTGGTGAACATTTAATTATTGAAATAGTCAAATCAAGATTCAAATCAAGTTTGGAAGATTAATATGAAGCTACAAAACCTTATCATTTTTCTCCTTTGGTTTGTGAAAATATGACTCTGGCTTCAGACTTTCTTCTTTTAATAGACTTCCAAAATAACTTTTAAACATTGACAGCACGATGATGGTATTCCTATACCTAAAACTTGTCTTAGAATCTATAAGGTCCAAAGGTAAAGGGAATTGTCCGGTGGTAGGAGTTCCTCCTTTGCATGTCTCTGCTTACTTCCCGGCTTGTCTCTCAGGTCCTTCTGTGAATCTTCAGTTCACAGGAAAACCAATTATCTGCTGTTCCTTGAACACATTCTTTCTCACACCTGTTTATTTGCTTGTTATCTGTTTAGTGTCTGCTTAAAAAAAAAAAAAAAAAAAAACCTTCTTCATTTTCTGAATTTAGCCTACTTACAACCTCTTCCAAGCTGCAACCTCCACAGGATTCCCCAAGTGGAGTGACTCACTCTCTGTTTTTCCCATTCTCTCTTGTACAGATTACAAGATGTATGTGTGTCTTCTCTTAACAGTAAGGCCAAAAGATTCCCGATAACAGCAATCATGTGATATTTATCTTTATGCCCTCAGAGCTGAGCACACTGCACAGAGAAAATCAATATTTGTTGAAGAAAAGAAGAAAGAAAGGAGGTGGAAAAAGGAAAATAATTGTTGAGTCATACTGGGAATATTTGATATTGCCTATCTAGAGAAGGAAGGGGGCACGTACCAACTATAGACTATTACTTCAGACAACATATAAAAACATTTATTTTTTAAAAGAGATAATGTAAATGCATTCCATTTATCCACTTATTCAAAAAAAGCTACAATTTCAAAATAATCGCTATAACAGTTAAAATGATGACAGAGAAAACGTTTTACATTCAAGTTAACATTGATTTTTCTGTCCTTAGTATCAAATTCTAAAATCTTAAGACAATTTTGACTTTCAAGAATCTCCAGGGTTTTTTCCTCATTTTTAGCCTTAGTCTCTATTAACCTTGAAGTTAATAGATAATTGAATAAATGAGCAAATAAATAAGTTTCAATTACCTTTGGGCTTTAAATGCAATAATTTTAAAAAGCTAGATTCTTTAGATTAAAATAAGGCTCCAATTCAAAGATCAAAAGTATCATAATAGGCCACAATGGTCACTCTTTCTTGACAGCTTATGTCATTGAATTTTCTTTCTTTTTCTTTCCAACTCTTAATTTGGGTTGATTTTATATTTTAGTTTTTTGTAATTTTTTTCTTTTTGTTTTGGTTGCTTGTTGCTTATACAAGTAGGACAATTATTGAGTTTTCATTCTATTCATTTTTTTCATTGGCTGTATTAAATTGTGGTGTAATTGAAGAATGATTGATGTCTATAGGGAAAATATAGCAATAAGGGAATCACATATGCTGAAGGCTTCATCCCTTTCTTTTCAGACTGATGGTCTCCCACCAAATATCACCTTTAACCTCGACACTTGCCCTCTTTCTAACAATTTTATACCCTGATCATGACCCACTCTAGCTCCTTTTCCAGTCTTCTTATTGCTAAACTTATGCTGGTGACTGTCACACTTGCTTCAGTCCTAACTTTCTGCCTCATTGTAACCACTTTTCTGTCTTGCTATAGAGGATGGAAACTCTTAGAATTACAGCTCTTAACATTTTCCTTGACTTCTGATGTTTTATCTATTTTTGGCTCACTTTCTTATCCCTGTTGTTTATATTTATATTTACCCTCATACCTAACTGCTCTTAACTCAGTTCCTTCAGCTAATTCTTCTTTTTTTTTTTGAACACTGAAATCTGACTATTCCCTGGCATAAATTCCCTCCTGATATTAATTTATTTATTTGTGTTGAGCTAGGAATGTTGGGTAGTGCTGAAAAAAACAAATCATTTACCTTTTATTCCCAAATCTTCTCTATGCTAAAACTAGAGAGAAATTCAACAGACATCTTCAAAAAGAAGTCAGCTGGCCACTCAGACACTGATTGGGGGTGGCAATTTTAGATTGAGTCATTCAAAGCAGACGTAGGAATTCATAAACTCAATGGGCTCAGTTAAATAGGTTTAAGGGAACTGACTCATCAACCAGACACACAATAGATGAATGCACAAACCAAAAGCTGGATTATTAAATTACAGCGAGAAGTACAACTGAAAGGTAAACTGGGCAATTTGTGTCTTTGTTCAGCTCATTCTGTCTTATTCAGGAAGTAAAAAGATATTAAGACCTGATTGATAAATAATTGTAGAATCAGAACAACAAAAAAAAACAATTTGGAAAATCTTATTTTTCCCCAGCTATATTGAAATGTCAATATTATTCAAAAGATCATACACATTTAATGTATACATCTTGATATACATCTTGATGAGCTTGAGCATGTGCAAACACTCATGATACCATTACCACAACCAAGGTACTGCACTGTATAACTTTAATAGCAATTGCCTTCAAGACATCATAGTCCTATGTATACTCATCTTTTAATAAGGATATACAAAGCAGAGTTTTTTGTCAATTGAGTGAAGTTTCTCTCTCTGATAGTAACAATGATTGAAATTGAGTTCAATCATTGTTACTATGTAACAATGAGTTACAATGATTGAAACTCCCTAGATTGTGCAAATACTCCATATGTTAACAAATTTTCCTTAGGCCATTGCAATAGCAATGATCAAATTTTTTCTTACATAAATATTTTTTCTTTCTTTTGTTTTTGAGATACATCTGAGTCATTGTGACTGCACGAAGACCTTTCTCAATTCTACTCAGCCATCTAATTTTGGATCAATTTGTAGGATCTGAGTTACTGCTATTTTGGTTCATCTAATCTATTGACATCAGAATATATGTAGATTAAATAAAGAAGAACCAAACTACAAGACCTGAAGACAACTTTAATGTGATCTCTTTGAAATACCTGTACTTTTGTTTTCTTAGTCATACAATTTCTCTCCTTTAATAATTAACCATTATCTAGGGCCCTACATTCTGCTTTTTAATTTTTTATTAATCTAAGATTTTATTCACTATTTCTTTCTCGCAAGAAAAACAAATAAAAAAATCTTGAACCACATTATCATTTTTTAACTGATACATTTACATTTACATACATTACATTTATTTAAGCAACTACCATTCTAAAAACTATATAAAGCATTTCCATCACTCTAGATAATGTATTTGTTCTTCTTTCCAATTAATCTTCCCTAGAGACAACCACATTCTGATTTTTTTATGGAGATAAATTTTGACAAATTTTACCCCTCATATGAACTATAATATTGTGTGTATTCTTTTGTGTCCAACTTATTCACTCAAAAATATTGTTGAAATTCAAACACATTGTAGCATGTACCAACAATTTACTATTTTTTTCTTGCTGATTGATATTCCATTATATTATTATATCACAATATGTTTATCTATTTCCTCTGATAATGACCATTAATTATTAAAGCCTTTATAAATAAGGCATTTATTTTTTTTTATTTTTTTTATTTTTTTTATTTTTTATTTTTTTTAGTTGGAGTCTCACTCTGTCACCCAGACTGGAGTGCAGTGGCGGCTCCCGGCCACCGCAGCCTCGACCTGCTGGGCTCCGGCGGTCCTTCCGCCTCAGCCTTCCAAGTAGCTGGAACTACAGGCACGCGCTACCACGCCCGGCTAATTTTTTGATTTATTGTAGAGATGAGGTCTCGCTTGCCCAGGCGGGTCTCGAACCCGCGGGCTCAGGCAATTCACTCACCTCAGCCTCCCAAAGGAGCGGGATTACAGGCTGAGCCACCGAGCCCGGCGATCCAGTATATTTCTTACTAAACAGAGTCCAACTTTAAGGATTTGATTTCGAAGAACCCAATAAAAATTTAATGTGCATATTGAAGGAGATGGCAGTGAAAAAGAACAGTTACTTGGAAATATCACTGAACAAATGTGAAATTAAGCAGTTACATTTAAAAAATTATTTTGCCTTTTTTTTTAAGTGAGAAAGTAGGATTTATTGAGAGGACAGAAAAGCTCCCACAGTGGGAGGGGACTCAAAGGAGATGTCCCAATTTTGCTTCTCTATTATTCAGAAAATCCAAGTGTGATCACCTCTGAACTGTCTTGCCGACATGAAAATCTTTGTGAAAGAAGTAAAATAGTTCATTTATTCTAGGAGTACTTCAGCATTCTGAGTTTACCTTCCATGATTAAACTCAAATTATCTAAAGGAAAAACTAATGTATCTATTAATTCCATCTATCTCCAGAATTCTGTATGTTACAAACAAAATCTACTTTTTCATTAAGAAGTAAAAGCCACTGAGTACAGGGATATCTGAACTTAACAATTATTAAATATCAGCATGGAACTTTTTAAAAACCATCCTTGGTGATAGCTACCAGTAATGTTCACAGGTGAATGTAAAGTACATTCTGTACTGGCTACCTTGAGAATGTTTTATGTCAAATTTTAATTGAGAGATCCATTTTTCTAATTATATACTTTGCCACAGGCAGCAAATAGTTAGCTAATATGAGAGTTTCTTTTTCTCTTTTGTGAAGTTAAGTCTGCTCTAATTTGTATGAGTTATTGCTAAATATCCCTAGGCACATTAGCTCTTCACAAAACAGTATGTTTTGACAAGGACTTTTTAGTCTGAGAGGTTTTCCAAGCTTTTTTGTCTGCAAGGGATGAGAGGATGGTTACCTCTAGAAACAGAAGCTTTTATCCCACATAGTAAGAGGCAAGGTAAGCAGTTCTCAATTTATATGGGTCTTGAATAAAGCAGCTACCAAACTCCAAATCTAGAACTATTTTCCAGAGATATCACCTGTTTTGTCAAGTAAAGCCCTAGAAACAAAAGCTAAAATGGTGAGGCTACAAAATGATTCCAAAGAAAAAGCTGAGAAAAGGAAATACAAAATAGCGATCTACAGAAGGAGTACATTTTATATTCAAATGTGTCACAGAAAGCTATTCTTTTTTTTTTTTTTACATTAAAGCAGAAATGATACCATCAAGAACCTCAGGAAGAGTTAAGAGCCTTTATGAATCTAGAGTGCCTGATAAAATTCAGCAAGATTTAGTTAATATTGTTTCCACAACCAAGTACTAGTGTTGCTAACTCTGTGAAAGCAATAAGCATTCCCATGCTTGGTGCTACAGCCATAGAGACCTGAGAGGAACAGGGTTGTGTGATGTCTTGTGGGAATGGGCAATCTACATCACTGAATTTCTGTACAATATATACAAAGATCCGGGAATAAAAAACGTTCTCAGACTGATCCAAAGCTTTATCACTGACTCAGTTTTTCAAGATTTTTCATGATTTGTGAGAAACGGAGCACCTGAGTTCCTCTAAAATTCACATGAATGAAAAAGAAAATGTCCTTCAAATATTTTTCAACAAGCTTTTATTTGAGAAGAGTTTTTAGATGTACTGAGATGTTACAAAGATAGCATAAAGAGCTCTCATACGATGAGACACAGTTTCCCCATTATTACATCTTACTTAATCTTTTTCTTCTTTTTTAAAAGAAAAAGAGAGTGAGAGAACACATAATAGTTAGAATAGCTGACCTTTAGTCTGGAAGCTATAGGATTTCTATTTAAAAGAAGACTTGCATCTGCATTTAAGAAAAGCACATCTATTGTGTTTTAAGAGAAGGGTTTAATTAGAACCTAATGCTTTGAGTATAAGAGCTGAGACTAAAAAAAGGAAGAGCAGTTTGTAAAAGATGCTTGATTCACAAAGAATATATTATTTTTTCTGTTATGTCATAGGTACCACAAAGAAAGGGAAAAATACATTATGCTTGGTTCTGAAATGAGAAAAGTCTACACATGTAAGAAAATCAGTGGAAAACTCCAAGAGTGATAAGAGAAAACAAAATGACTAGAATGATAACAGTAAATAAAACCCTGAAAAGGCTCACAGCAACAGCCCAATTTTTTGCCAAAATAATGTTTAAAAGTTTGGAAAAGGATCTTGTTCATAGAAGATCCAGAAAAAGACAGAAGACAGTGAGATACAGGAAAGGTATTTATGTTCCTTACACAAGATTAGGCTCACCAGAATAAATATCTGGAAAAAAACTAGTAGATATTTCTAAGGTAAATGGAGAAGATTTTCTTTTTTAATGAAGCAACAACTCCTGTTGCCTTTGAGATATAGACAGGAATTTATTCTGATGAAAAGATACCTTACAGGAAACCCCTAATCTGAGTTAAGTCTTTGTTATCCACCATTGTTACAGAGCAGCAAAAAATATAAGATTTACGTGAGTCTATAAAAGGGAAACAGAGCCATGGTGTAATTTTCAAATTTCTTACCAAATAGCCTTTGTCAGTTATCACTGATTCTGGTTTCAAATTTCTTACCAAATAGCCTTTGTCAGTTATCACTGATCCAGTTGATGTCTGCAAAAGGCTTGAAGGTGTGTCTCATGAACAAGAATATATAGAAGGATCTCATTACTAAAAGAAGCTTTTCTTTAATGATGCTACTACTTTAACAGGGTAGTTATTTCTGATATGTTTTCAATTGCTTCTAGTATGCCTAATGCACTCCCTCCTATATATCTCTCTACCAGTTATGCAAGAATGCAGGCATGTTATTTTGTTTTATATCGGAATTGTCAATCTTTCTTTCCCTCCCCTTTCTCGGCATTTCTTCCACTTACCCCCTCCCCCACCCTGCCATTAAGGTTAAGACACATTCCATCAGAAGGAGGTGCACTAGGAAGCACTTTCTTACTGGGGAGTTGAAAATCAGGGAGTACAGATAGAAAATACCCCCATAAGGCCCTTCTGTTGCCTTGAGTGTCACTAACTGACCAAGTTACAGGTAAACTTTAGTTCATCCAAGAAATATTTATTATGCATCCAATATATGCAATGGCATACAGTAGAATAAGAAATCACACACAAATTACTATAGTAGTTATTTGTATTTATATATGGTATAGTAATATTTGGTATTTGTACATAAGGGTTATGAATTAAAAGTGTATTTAAGTTAAATCTTGAAAAATATTATTGTTTATGAATTGCTAAGTAAAATTTTTTTTTACATTATTCAATAGGAGTTCATTTTGCAAAGAATAATTGTGAAGAGCAAAGTAAATTGTAAACTCCATAGATTATGTTTATAAAGTCAGAGTTCTGTACATAGGGACTTCTTAAAAGTCGGAGTTATCAATAGATACACTCTAGCTCCTTGCAATAATAATGATGATAGTTAATTTTAGAAATATAAGGTGAATCTGTCAAAATAACTTAAAACAGTATGTTCTGATGAAAGAGCTTTGGATAGAGAGGTTTATAATATAATTTTGCTCCAATGAAAGTTCTGTTATGAACTCACTGTGTGATTTAACTTCAATTTGTTAACTCAAAATTGAGACAAAAGTTACTACCCTATACAACCTCTCCCTGCATGCCCGCCCTTCCTTCTCAGAGACCCTAGGAGGCTAAATGAGATGGTATGTGTTCAAAATTAATTTTAACATACTTCTCATTTATCCTCATAATCTCAAGAGACATTATTTCACACTGGATAAATGTGCTTTTTGGGGGGGTGCATTTAGTGTTGCAGGATGGTTCAACCATGGACCCTTATAAACTAACAATATTATGTAACACTTTTGTAATTGTATCTCATCAGCAAAGCTGTCACTGTAGAATATTTAATCAAGAAATAAAGACTTAAGATACAGGATTCTTCTGAATTCAGTTCCCCTTTTCTTTTCTTCCATTTTTTTTTTAAACACTGAGGTATTTCTTCTTACACTAGTTTCTAAGAATGGCTCTGTCTCAACAGAACTGAAAGTTGTTGCTCTTTCTGTCTTATAAATCAGTATTGGTAACTATATACTTGAATCAATAAGCCTCTAACCAAGATGGTATATAGAGGAAAGCAGCAATCCCTAAAAATGAATAGTTACTAATTCAGTTAAAGGCACCATCATAATGTTGAAATATTTTAGTCTCTTTTACTTTGGTTAAAATATGAAAAATAGTTACTGTTAGACATAATTCAAATGAGGACAACAAGTTAAATCCTACTTTGCTAAAAAATAAAAATTCTGAAACAACATAGTCATTATTATATTACTTAGGTAAAACTACTAGGATTTAGGGGTTTCTACTGTCCCCACTTAGTAAATTAGTAGCAATGTGAATTACACAATTTAGAAAATAGTACTGATTTTGTGACTCTTAAATTAAATCACCAGATTTTTGCTATGACTAGAAAGGTTTTCCCTACACAAAAATAAAAGCCTCTTCAGAGTATACACTTTGCAGCCACATTGTAATTTCCCTCACTTACCTGCCCAGAGTTACTACTGATCAAAAATACTGCAGGAAAAGGCTAATTCAACAGCAAATGAAAACATGTAGCCAACAAAATTGGACATACTATCTCCAGTCATCTCTATCACAGAGTAAATACTCAATAACTATTAGTTCAACTGAATTATGTCCATGGAGACAAAGTGGATATCAAGTCCATAGTCATAAAAATAACTTAGTAAGTGACACACCAGAATTTAGATTTCAGGTCTCGATCTATTGTCCAGTATCTTATCTATCCCCATGATGTCTCTAATACATCAAGGAGTGCAGGCTCAGAACACACACTTGGCTACTTTTGTAAGCTAAAAATTAAGACTTAGAACCCCAGGGGATCCTTCCAGCTCCTCTCTAAGAACTTCCTGCTATTAGGAGTTAAGCCACTGAGAGTTCCTATTTCCAATGAACAGATAAAATTTTAAAAAGGGGGGGGTCATGTCAGGTAAGCTAAATTTTATCATGCTCTTTGCTCTAATCACAAGACTAAACAGTTTTTAATTTGCCTGTTTAAAAAGATTTTCAGTGTCTAGCTTTGTGTTGGTAGTGAAGAAAGTACTCAATAGTGTGGTGAAAGCATTTTACTGTATTGGAAACAATCTGATTTTATTTCTCTAAAATTATTTTCAAAACCAAAGCAGAAAAGGTAATGAAGCAAATAAGAGAACTGAAGTACAGCACAGTGGTAATTAAAATGAAGACTCTGGGCAGAGTTAATAACCATGGAAGAGAAAGTTAAAAAGCATACTCATTTTTAAAAGCTAAGACCGGAAATTATTGTCTCTTAACATATTAAACAAGAATATTTCCACAGCAAAGTTAAGATCGTATGGAGGTGTCCTTTCCACCTCTCTAGCAAAGAACAATCTGTTGCAAGTAGTTAGGACGACACAATAGTTCAGGTTCAAGTACACTACACCAAGTGCTTCAGGAAATCAGTTTCCTTGAGGATATTCTGTAAAATCTAAGTATGAAAACTTAAGGGAGAAAAGAGCACAATATGTAGTTTACAGACTATTGCGCTGACAAACTGCAGCAAAGGCAGACAGTTAGTTACTACACACTTATAGAAGAGGAAAGCTAGTCTTAAGTAAAATAAATTTGGCTTACTTTAAATAACACATTTTTTAAACTTTTGTTCTTTGCCTGGAAGTCTCTAACAAATGCTTTAAAGTCATTTTCAAAAGGTGGAGATGCTACATATCCAATAGAAAGGAACAAACAAATGGGGAATTTCCTCTACTGAGGGTCTTCAAGACAGTGTTCTGCTGTCTCTGGGAATTTCAGGTGGTCACTAGAAAAAACCACCTTAGGTTCCAGAGACGTGTACACCAGGGCAACCTCGGTAATATTTTCTGCTACCAAAAGGGCCACAAAGGAAAAGTAGAGAATGAATGATAGTATAATTCTCTCATTCAAAAATATAATGTAAACAACAATCCCTCCAATGACAGAGAAGAAAAGTCAAGTTATATAAGGAACCACATTCTGCCAGTATAAATGCACAGAAGATGAATTTCCTCAAGCACCTCAACCGTTCTCTGTAAATTCAGAGGCTGAGGTCTCAGAATCAAGTTAACTGTTGGTGTTAAAAATAGCAACTTGCAAAATTAAGACTGAATTTCAGAAAGGTACTCTACCATCACTTCAGTTAACAGGATTCATCAAACTCTCTCTCCTTGAAACCAAAATAAAGGGATGCTATGACAGGTGCTTTTAAAAAAAAAAAAAGAGGAGAGGAGGAAGTAAGTTAGAAAAAGGGTAAGTAGGGAAGAGAATGGGGGGGGGCAGGGAGAGGAAGAAGCGAGGGAAGAGAAAGCAAGAGGAAGAGAGAAGTGGGAAGGAGTCGAGAGCAAGCCTGTGAAGGTCAGCCCTATCTCACAGAGGGTAAGAAAGCAAAGGAGCTGCGAGAGGGGAACGATATTGAAACTGTTCTGTGCAAAGGCAGCTGTATCCATGAGTAAACCAGATGTCAAGTCCGGCTACCTCTTCTTCAAGATGGAGTCTGTCTCAATTCTCCATGCAGCCAACCACACACTAAGACTCCACTGTTAGTTGAGCATACACTTCTTTGGAATCTTCAGTTATCATTTTATATACAGGAAAAATGCCACCTCAAGACCACTTTTCTCAAATTACCTCAGTTAACAGTACTCTAACAAGGTCATTTTATTTTCTTTACTCTCCAAAATCTTTAACACTATTTATTTTGTTTTTTATTGTGAAATAATTTAAGACCTATAGTAAATTGCAAAAATAGTAGAGTTACTGTAGTTATTGTATACCTTCCAAACAGCTTTCCCCAATAAGAACATATTTCTTAACCACAGTACAATATCAAAATCAGGAAACTGATATTAGGCAATACTATTAACTCAATTAATACTTTATTTAGATGTGACCAGTTTTTACATGCACTAAGAATTTTTAACATGTTTAGACTCAGGTAACCGCCACCATAATCAGGATATAAACTGAATCATCAAAACAAAGAAAAACTCCTTATGCTTCCTCTTTAGAATCAGAGCCTTCCTCAAACCTTAATCTCTGGAAACCACTAATCTGTTCTCTATCACTACAATTTAGTCTCTTTGAGAGTGTTATAAATGGAATCCTATAGTATTTAACATTTTGAGATTGGCTTTTTACCACTTAGTACAATGCACTTAAGATCCACCCAAGCTGTGTGTAATAATAGTTCATTCCTTTTTATTACTGATTAGTATTATGTTATGTGGATTGTACCAAAGTTTATTTACCCTTGGGAGGACATTTGAGTTGCTTCTAGTTTGGGGTTATTACAAATTAAGCTGCTATGCACATAAATGTACAGGTTTCTGTATGAGCGTAGGCTTTAATTTCTCTAGGATAAATACATATGAATGTGATTACTGGATCATATGGTAAGGGTATGTTTAATTTTATAGGAAACCGCCAAACTTTCCCAGAATGGCTGTACCACTTTATATTCTCACAAGCAATGTAAGTAAGTTCCCCACATTCTTGGCATTTTTAAATTTTAGCCACATTGATAGGTAACTAGTATTTTTGTTTGTTTGTTTGTTTTTGTTTTTTTGAGTCAGAGTCTCACTCTGTTGCCTAGGCTGGAGTGCAGTGGCACGCTCGCAGCCATCACAGCTACGACCTGCTGGGCTCAGGTGATCCTTCTGCCTCAGCCATACAAGTAGGTAGAACCACAGGTGCATGCCACCACATCCAGCTAACTTTTTGATTTATTGAAGAGATGAGGTCTCACCAAGCTGGCCATGCTGGTCTCGAACCCATGGGCTCAGGCAATCCTCTCGCCTCCACCTCCCAAAGTGCTGGGATTACAGTTGTGAGCCATGGTGCCCAGCTAGCAGTGTTATTTCACCATGTCTTTTGCAGTTTCCTAATAGCTACTGATTTTGAATATTTTTTCATGTGCTTCTTTGTCATCCATATATCTCTTTTTTAATACTTAATACATTCTAGATGCAAGACCTTTATTGGATATGTGATTTGTAAAAATTTCTTCCATCTATGGCTTGTCTTTTCATCCTCTTTAACAGCGTCACTGGCAGATCAAAAACCTTTACTTTTTATAAAGTTCAATTTATTGATTTTTTTTAAATGGACTGTTCTTCTCGTGTCATGCTGAATAATTTTTAGTCCTGGTCACGAAGACTTATTCCAATGTTTTCTTCTAAACGTTTTATAGTTTTATATGTCACGCTTATTTTATATGCCAGATTTACTATTCATTGAATAAATTTCGCATAAAATATAAGGTTTCGGTCAAGGTTCATTTTGTTTTGCCTATGGGATGTCCAGTTCAAACATTACTTACTGAAAAGACCATGTGGCCGGGCACAGTGGCTCATGCCTGTGATCCCAGCACTTTGGGAGGTGGAGGCGAGAGGATTGCCTTAGCTCAGGGGTTTGAGACCAGCCTGAGCAACATGGTGAGACCCTGTCTCTACAATAAATCAAAAAAATCAGCCAGGTGTGGTGCACACCTGCGGTTCCAGCCACTTGGGAGGCTGAGGTGGAAGGATCACCTGAGCCCAGCAGGTAGAGGCTGCAGTTGCTGTGAGCATGCCACTGTACTCCAGCCTGTGTGACAGAGTAAGACTCCAACTAAAAAAAAAAAAAAAAAAGACTATGCTTCCTCCACTGAACTGCTTTTGTACCTTGCTAAGAAATCAATTGGGTACTTCATCTCCCAAAACTGAATAGCAGTGCTATTCACAGACAGCAAAAGGCCAGATGTCCATCAACAAATAAAGAGATGAACAAATTGTGGTATATATGTACAATGGAATACTATAGCCATAAAAGGAATAAAGTACCAATACAAACTGTAACATGAATGAAACTGGAAAACATTATGCTAAGAAGCCAGATATAAAAGGATACATTGCATGTTTTCATTTATATAAAATATTCAGAATGGGTAAGTCCATAGAGAATGCAGATTCGTGGTTTCCAAGAGCAGGGAGACGGGAGAAATGGGGAGCAACTGCCTCATGGGTGTGTGGTTTTCTTTTTGGATGAAATGTTTAAGAACTAGATAGAGATGGTAGCTGTAGAACCTTGTGAATGCATCAAAACCCATCGAATTATGCACTTTAAGGTGGTTAATCTTACGTAACTTTCACCTCAGTTAACAACAATCAAGTTGGCATGCCTATGCAGGTCAATGCTAGACTCCATTCTGTCCCACTGATCTGTATGTTTAACCCTCCTCTAATACCATATTTCTTGCATACTGTAGTAATAATAGTCTTAAAACTGAGAAGCGTGACTCTTCCAACTTCCCTCTTATTCAGAACTGCTATAGCTATTTTATGTAAACTGTAGAATCACACACACACACACACACACACATATATATACACATACAAAAGACTTGGGATTTTGATAGGAAGTGTGTTAAACCCATTGATCAATTTGGAAAGAACTGACATTTTCTATACTGAGTCTTCCATTTCATAAACATGGTATGTCCATTCATTTATTTAGGTCTTCTTTGATTTATTTCATCAGCATTGCACTTTCATTTTTAGACACAATTACAAATGGCATTGTGTTTTAAAAATGTGGTTTGTAACTGTTTATTTCTAGAGTGTAGAAACTTGGTTATTTTTTGTGTGTCTATCATGTATCCTGTGACTTTGTTAAATTCCCTTATTAATTCTAGGGTTTTCTGGTTGCGTTGGTAGATTACTCAGGATTTTTCTACATGAACTAATCACAATTTTGTTCTTTTCACTATGTATGCCATTATTTCTCTGTTTTGCCTTACTGTACTAGATAGATTTTCCATTAGGATGCTGAACAGAGGAGGTAAGAAAGGACATTCTTTTCTGGTTCCAAGTTTTAGAAGGAAAGCATTTAGTCTTTCACCATTAAATGTGATGTTACATGTAGTTTGTAAATGCTTTTTATCAGACTGAAAAATTCGATTCCTAGTTTACTGAGTGCTGTATGATGAATGGGTATTAGACTGGTGAGTCCCTACAGCAGGTCTGCTAGCAAGATGGAGTCCTTACATAACATAATCATGTGAGGGACAGAACATCCTCTTTGCCATATTCTACTAGACAGAAGAAAATCACAGGTCACACCCACACTTAAGAGGAAGAGATTACACAAAGGTGTTAACACCACGGGGAGTGACCATGGGAAGCCACCTTAGAATATGTCTGTCACAATAGAACTCACCAGTAAAGCCATCTAGGCCTGGAATTACAAATTAATTTAAAAATTATAATACTGTTTAGACAATCTATTTCATCTTGAGCAGATTTTGATACTTTGTGGTTTTCAAAGAATTGGTCTATTTGTCTAAGGTATCAAGTTTCTGTGGGTAAAGTTTTCTGTAATATTCCATGTCATCTTAATGTCTGCAAGGTCTACAGTGAGATCCTCTCCTTCATTTCATATTTGAGTAACTTGTATCTCACTTTTTCCCGGTCAGTCATGCTAAAGATTTATCAGTTTTATTGATTTTTTTATAAAGTGTTTTTTATTTTCTCAAGTGCCTTTCCGTTGTTAATTTTTGCTCTTCAATTATTTCCTTCCTTCTGCTTGCTTTGGGTTTATATTGCTCTTTTCTAGTTTATTGTGGTAGAAGCTTAGACTGTTGATTTGAAACCTTTCTGCTTTTATAAGTGTTTACTAAAAATTTCCCTCTAGGCACTGCTTTAGCTGGATCCCACAGATTTCGATGTGTTCCATATTCATTTGTATTCAGTTCACTGTATTATTTGTTGTGATATTTCATTGACCCACGAGCTGTTTAGAAATTAGTTGTTTAATTTCCAAATGTTTGGGGATTTTGGTTATCATTCTTAGTTTCTAGTTTGATTCCTTTATGGTCAGAGAAACACACTTGAATGCTTTCAACTCTTTTGTTTGTAAGGTTTGCTTTATTTAGACCATCCAGAATATGGTCTACCTTAGTGAATGTTTTGTATGTATTATAAGAATGTACATTCTACTGTTGTTGGGTGAAATGTGCTATAATTCTCCATTAGTTCCAATTATTTGATTGTATTGTTCAGTTCTTTTATAACCTTGTTCATTTTCTGTTGAGTCGTTCCACAGATTACTGATCCAGGGGCATTAAAAACTTCAAATACATTTGATCTATCTTCCCTTCAGTTTTCACTTCATTTTGAAGCTCTGTTGTTAAGTGCACATATTTAGAATTACATCTTTTTTGTGAACTATCACTTTACTATTGTTATGTCCTCCTTAGTATCTCCTAGGTTTCTTTGTTCTGAAGTCCACTCTAAGATTAATACAGTCACTGTGAAAGCCATTTTATACAAGAGCCACCTTGTGTTAACCTTCATCTCATCAATGATCAAAGTCTAACATCAACCAATCAGAACTGCCTCATTTGCATGGCAGGAACCCTAATGCATGATGGGAATCCTAAAATTCACCTTAATGGAAGAGAAGGCCAAACTCCACTGGGTAGATACCTTGGGTCACTGGCTCAGTGCAGACAGCTCTCTTATTGCTGTTCAGCCTGCTGTTCCCTTGCAGCACACTCAGTAAACCTGTTTTTTTCCTCCAGTGTGACTTAGGTGAATTACTTCACTGCCTATGACTCCAGCCCTCTGGTCCTGAAACCCCCCCAGTCATTCCATTTTTCTTTTAATTATTGTTTATATGGTATATATTTCCATCATTTTACTTTTAATCTATCTATATCATTATATGTTAACTGATTTTTTTTTTTTTTTGAGTTGGAGTCTTACTCTGTCATCCAGATTGGAGTGCAGTGGCATGCTCACGGCCACCCCAGCACTGACCTGCTGGGCTCAGGTGATCCTTCTGATTCAGCCTTCCAAGTAGCTGGAACTACAGGCATGTGCTACCATGCCTGGCTAATTTTTGGTTTATTGTAGAGATGAAGTCTTGCGAAGTTGCCCAGGCTGTTCTCGAACCCGTGGGCTCAGGCAATCCCTTCACCTTGGCCTCCCAAAGTGCTGGGATTACAGGCTTGAGCCACGGCACCCGGCCGAATTGATTTTCTTGGAGGCACCATATAGTTGGATCATTAAAAAAAAATCTATTCTGCCAATCTCTGCCCTGTATTTTTTTCCTCTTTCTTAACTTATATGCTTAGATCATTATGTTTTATGAACTTGACATATTGGAATTTAAGTTTTCTATTTGCTCTCTGTTTTCTGTTCCTGTTTCCCCTTTCCTGTGCATAATTCAGACTTCTTTTAGTATTCAACTTTGATTTACCTACAGTGTCTTTATTTTATTTTATTTTATTTTTTTGAATTGGAGTCTCACTCTGTCACCCAGGCTGGAGGGCAATGGCACGCTGACGGCCACTGCGGCCTTGACCTACTGGGCTCAGGCGATCCTTCTCCTCAGCCTTCCAAGTAGCTGAAACTACAGGCATGTGCCACCATGCCTGGCTAATTTTTTGATTTACTGTAGAGATGAGGACTCGCCAAGTTGCTCAGGTTGGTCTCGAACCCGTGAACTAAGGCAATCCTCTCATCTCGGCTACAGTGTCTTTAAATAGCTCTTTGTAGAACATTCTTGCTAGTTGCTCTAGGGATCATAATATATATACAAAACACTTATTAACGTCTACTCATATCAACATTTTACCATTTCAAGTGTAATGCAAAACCTTTCTACCTCTTAGGCCCCTTTACTCTCCTCCCTTTAATCACCTTCATATATATTGAGAACCACATTGTTAGAAAACTTACATTTGTCACCATTTAAAAAACTCAAGAGAAGACAAATCAATGCCTTATATCTACTCCTTCATTTGTACTTTCTCCATTCTGATGCTCCAACGTTTCTTCTGCCATCATTTTCTGTCTGAAGAACTTCCTCTTTCTTTTTTGAGTTGGAGTCTCACTCTGTTGCCCAAGCTGGAGTGCAGTGACACGCTCACAGCTACTGCAGCCTTGACCTGTTAGGCTCAGGCGATCCTTCCATCTCTGCCTTCCAAATAGCTGGAACTACAGGTGCATGCTACCATGCCCATTTTTATTTATGTATTTATTTTTATTATATTGTAGAGACAAGGTCTCACCAAGTTGCCCAGGCTGGTCTTGAACCTCTGAGCTTAGGCAATCCTCTTCACCTTGGCCTCTTGAAGTGCTGGGATTACAGGATTGAGCCCCTACACCCAGTCTCAGAAATTCTTTTAAAGCAAGTCTGCTGGCAATGAATTTTCTTAGTTTTCCTTCATCTGAAAATGTCTCTATTTTACTTCATTGTATTTTCCCTGGATGAAAAATTTTGAGTTAACAGTTCCTTTCTCAGAGCACTTTAAAAATGTTTTGCCATTTCTCTTAGCTTCCATGTTTTCTAATAAGAAATCCAGTCATTCTAATAGCTAATGCACTGCTTCTTTCTGGCTGCTCTCAAGATGTTCTTCACTGTCTTTGGTTTTTAGCAAATTACTTATAAATTATCTGGGAACAGATTTTTTTTCTTCAAGCTTTTCCAGTTAGGAGTTGGCACAGTTTCTTGAGTGTAAAGGATTGTCAAATTTAGTAAGTTTTGTCATTTCTTCAAATACTTTCTTCAGTCACTCATTCCTACTCCTCTTCTTCTGGGATTCCAATGATGCAAACATAAACATGTTTTTGTTACTGCCCAGAGGTCCCTGAGATTCTATTCACTCTTTCCTCCCCAATCTATATTCTGTTGCTCAGATTAGATAATTTCTGTTGATTGAAATTCAAGTGCACCAGTTCTTTCCTTTGGCAACTCTCTTCCAATATCAAGCCCATTTTAAATTTAGTTTATTATGTTTTTTCTGTTCTAAAATTCCCACTTGGTTTTTCCTCATATTATCTATTTCTCTGCCGAGGCTATTTTTCATTTGTTTCAAAACTGTAATTGCTACTGGAGCATTTTTACTATTACAGCTTCTTTGAAATCCTTGTCAGACACTTCCACATCTGTGTCATCTCAGTGTAGTATCTGCTGTTTATCTTTTGTCATTTGAATTGAGATTTTCCTGGTCCTTGGTATGATGAGTATTATGTTATGCAACTCTGCTTTCTATTTAAATTTTCTGTTTGGTAGGCAGTCAAACTGTTTAGATTCACAATGCATGTCCTAGCATTGTGGGTTGTGGTTCAAATGTCAATTTAATTGTTAAGGACTTTTAATTCCCTTTTTTTTTTTTTGAGTTGGAGTCTCACTCTGTTGCCCAGGCTGGAGTGCAGTGGCATGCTCACGGCTACCCCAGCTTCGACCTGCTGGGCTCAGGCTATCCTTCTGCCTCAGACTTCCAAGTAGCCAGAACTACAGGCACGTGCTACCATGCCTGGCTAATTTTTGATTTATTGTACAGACAAGGTCTCGCCAAGTTGCCCGGGCTGGTCTTGAACCTGTGGGCCCAGGCAAGCCACTCACCTAGGTCTCCCAAAGTGCTGTGATTACAGGCTGAGCCACTGAGCCTGCCCCCACCCCCTTTAAGGTCTTTTTTTTTTTTTTTAATTTAATCAATATTTTTTATTTTGATATTGTGGGGTACAGTTAAGGGTTAGGTATACAAATATGCTTCATTCAGGCATCTTTGTTGATAAAGGATGTCTCCCTGTCCCCAGACAGATGTTGACTACCATTAATCCCACCTCCCTTTCCCTCCCCCCCCCATAGTTTCCCACTACTGCCAGTCATTTTCTTGTGGTATTACGTTGGATGATCAAGGTCTACTATATGAGTGAGAACATGTGATACTTAGTTTTTTGTTTCTGTGAGAGGTCACTCAGTATTAAGCCATGATATTTTTATTTATTTACTTATTTATAGAAACAGGTCGGTCTCAAATTCCTGGCCGCAAACGAGCCTCACTTCACTATACACATATGGTGAGATGTTAGATAAATAACATGAAGGTAGAGAAGAGTTCTATTCGAGACAAAGAATTGGGGAGGGAAGGCATGCTTAGGTAGCATTTTAAAAGAAAGACTCTCGAGAATAAGACAGCTAATATCAGACTGAAGCCTAATGAGGTCGACGATTACATGTGGGTGGATCTTGGGATGAAAATGAAGGATGCAACAGTGTTCAGTGCAGATAGAACATTAATACTGTTGGTCATTAATCCTTGGGTATCTACCAGAGTAATTACCTAACACTGAAGACTGTGAGAGGAAATTTTGTCTGTGGGGGAGTTAATGGCTTCATTTAGAAATATATGTCATTTGAAATAACTGTAAGTGCAGGAATAGATTATAGCTCAGAAATGGAATACAGGCATGAGATTTTAGACATGTTCACTATAGGGATAACAATGGGAGAAACAAGCAAGTAAAGGAATGTATGAGATTTCCAAGATAGTATATTTTAAGAGGATAAATAATGGGCTGAGTTGAGCCTTCAAATATTCCAACAATATTGTCTGAGGAACACTTTCAGAGGATTCCTGGAAGGTGCAATAGTTTCAAGACCATTTAAGAATCGGAGATGTCACAGAAACCTGGGAGAAAGTTTCCCAAAAGAGGACCTGGGCAAATTCTGCTTTGGATCCAAACGAAACTAGAAACACTCACTGGATTTAACTATGGGGATCACTGTGATCTTATCAAGGTACATTAACATGGAGATCACCTTAATTGTCTAAACACTGGAGGGTGTGAGGAGGTTGTAACTAAATATGCCCTTTATGGTCCATATTTAGTTTCAAAATAATATTTAGTTTCAAAATAATCGTGGCAAGAACTGGATATAAATGGGTTTAGAGGAGCACTGTACTTCAAGAATGAAGAGAATGAATGAGCTTAAGGAAATAGGTAAGTAATGAAGAGGGGAATTCAATTTTTGTAGTCAATAATACAAAATCTCTGAGGGCATACAAGCAAAGTGGATGAAAGTGGAGAGGTTGTATTTAGTCAGGAATAGAGAAGGCGTTTCCATATTTACATAAAACATACAAGGGATGGGCAATCACACAATAATATTTGCAGATTTGTCAGTGAGATGAAGTATTTCATCATATTTTCTCTCATCTCTGTGTTGGAAAGTGACATCATTATTGGAAAATGAGGAAAAAGGTGAAAATCAAGCCAAGGGGATGCTGCAGCATTTACGAAGCATGGATGAGTAACCACTGTCAAGTCACAGTGGGATGTTAGACATTTAGAAGAAGCCACTGAAAGATTTATTGCACTATAATTAGACTAAATCTATAACTAATCCTATGTTGCGATGGATGCATCCAGGGGAAGGGGAGATCTTCAGGGATCTTCTCTGGAATTGGGATCTCCATCAGCAGATGGAGGAAGGCCAAAGGGTCAGATCTGGGCAAGTTCAAAGGGGCAAGAGAATTGTTGGTACTGGTGTGTATGTGTTGAAATGAGTAAGGGTGGGTTTTACTGATCAATAAGACAGAAGCGGAGGCTACTTTCAGAAGCAGGTAATGTGTTTGTTTATATATACATATATATATATATACATACACACACACACACATATACGCATACATACACACACACACACACACACACACACACACACACACACACACACACACATATAGGATTACTTTTTAGAATAAAGTTCAATGCACTGGGGGACCATCTGATTTCTCCTTTATTGAATACACTGAGGATCCTTCCCTCCGCCTGTGACTTTGGGCTTTCACAACAGCAACACAAAAGTCTCCCTGTGCTGGTTAAGTGTCAGGATGTCCTTTCTTTCTTTCTGTTTTTGAGCTGGAGTCTCACTCTGTCGCCCAGGCTGGAGTGCAGTGGCATGCTCACGGCCACCGCAGCCTCAACCTGCAGGGCTCGGGTAATCCTTCCACCAAAGCCTTCCAAGTAGCTGAAATTACAGGCGCGCACTACCATGTCTGGCTTATTTTTTGATTTATTGTAGAGATGAGGTCTCACCAGGTTGGCCAGGCTAGTCTCGAACCCCTGCCTCAGGCAATCAAAGTGCTGGGATGACAGATGTGAGCCGCTGTGCCCAGCCAGGATGTACTTTCTGCTCTGGCAAAGGACCTTTAATATTTTCGGTGTCCCAGGTGCTCATCCCTTGGTTGTCCTTCCTGTGCCACAACCCCTCCCTGGAGGAGGAAGTCACCACATGGCGAAGACAGTCCTCTACTGCCCACTCTAACACCCATTACTCAGGGGTGGTAAACTCCTCTCTAGAGAGCAGCGACGTTTGGGCTTCTCAGCCCCTTTCTTCAGCTCGCTCCTCTTCTGGTGAAACCCACAGGTGCCACAGCAGCGGTGGGTGTGTGAGCTGGGCCCGCCTTCCTTTGAGGTCACAGTCCCCACATTCTCTTCCCAAACCCGCTGCCCACAGGGTCACCGGGGAGCGCGCTCCAGTCCCTCTCTGATCCCTGGATCCTTGACTCCCCAACTGCATTCTTCTTGACTCACCACATTCACCTCGAAGACAGGCGGCCCCTCCTAGCTAGAGAAACATTTTTGTTCCATGCTTCTTTTAAAAGCCGTTGACTCTCCTTTCCAGCTACCTTGGGAGTCCCTGCCTTACATGTCTGAGCAGGAAAGGAGGTCAGTAGGAATGGCCAGTCGAGCCCAACTACCACTGTCCTCACAGGAAGGACAGGGCCTGGACAGGATGGTGTCATGGGTTGCCCCTCTCACCTCAGCCCCTAGAGATTCCAGATGATATCTCATTTTCCTGAGCAAGAGCAATCTCTCTCATGGTTTTAGCCACAGTAATCTCAAGTATGTATTGAATTATTCTCGTCCAGAACATCACATGAGCCTCCAAAAAATATGAATTTAAAAAGGTCTAACGGTTGGTAAAGAAGAAAGATCAGCTATGGAAACAGCTCCAGGAAGACTGTTCATCAGGGTCAGATAGGCACGGCAGCATCAAAAGCCCTCCACTGTGTAGCTCATCCGTGAACATCTGCAGCTAAAGGAAACAAAATTATTTGGACACTTAGGTCACAGCCTGCTAAGTTAAAGGACGACTCAAGAGAATAGAAGAAATTGTGGGACAGTAGATTAAATCGTTAAATAAGTGTCGACTGTTACCAAAAAAAATCAACATCCTTACCAAATGCATATTGAAATAGTGTAAAAACCACATACTACGCAACAAAAGATGTCTTCAACATACAATAAACACTGGAAACCATGAAGGCACCCTAATCTGAATCTGACACAATAAAGGAGTACACGCTGAACAAAAACGCGACAGGAACTTTCAACTGCGAAACCCCCTTCTGTCCTGCATCTCTCTACAGGTCCCCTTTTGTCTATTCCGCGTCACCGTCTTCCGATTTCCCGAGTCTTTCCAAGCCCGCAGGCTTCAACCCTCCGCCCCCACCCTCCATCCCACCCTCTCCCGCTTTCTCCCCGGCCCACTCTGGTCCCTTCCCCACCTCCACCTTCCCGGGAATGGAAGGAAAGCGCCCGGGCCCGGGAAGGGCACGCTCCCCCTCGGGGCGCGGGAGTCGCGCACGCAGGCTTCCAGGCGCAGCCAGGGAGGGGTGTGGGCTTGGGGGCAGGAGGCGGCGGCGGGTCGGAGGAGCCCGGCGGCCGAGGCCCCCCGGGTCAGGGACGAGGCGGGGAGGCCCGAGCGCCGCAGGCCGGGCCCAGGAGGGGCGAGGGGCAGGGTCCCAGGCGAGACCCCGGGCCCGCGACGTCGCGGGTCGGGGCAAGGCGCCGCGCCCGGGGAGGGCGGGAGCGCCCCTCCCGCGTGGGGGCTCGGCGGGCCCGGGGAAGCGACCGCGGGAGCCCAGAGGCCGCGGGGCGGGGGAGGGCGCCCGCCGGGAGCGCTCTCGCGGAGACGCTCGGGGACTCGGAGCCAGCCACGGCATCGCTCGAGGACGCGGGGCTGCGGCGGGCGGGCCGGAGGGGGCGCCTGGGAACCCGGACCCGGGTCGCGAAGGGCGGCGCGGAGCAGAGGGGAAGTCCGCTCTCTGGCCAGCCGGAAGGGGCGGGCCCAGGTGGGCGGGGCCGGCGCCGTGTGGGGGCGCTTCCGGCTCCGTCTGGCCGCGCGGCGCCTCCACGATTGCGTGCCGGTCTTGCGGCCACGTCTGATGCGTTCCGCTTCCCGCCGAGGGGAGTGACGTGTGCATCCCTGTGCCTGAGAGGAGTGTGGGAGGCGCCCGCGATATGCTTCGGTTCGCTTTCTCCGGATGTATTGCAGTTCACATTTCTCATTCTCTTAGCTTGCAGTTATCTGAAGCAGTGATTTAATGTCAAACTAGGAGATCGTTCAACTAGCTTTTTTCTATTTCTGGATATTCTCTGCCAAGTATGGACAATGTAGATTTTAACCTTTTTTTTAAGAAAGCGAGTGATTTTGCCTTTAACGCATAAAAAATACATTTTAAAATATTTTCAGACACATTTATGAGAGATGTCGATTCTTTTACGCGAACGTTTAAAAGCCAGGAAAGCTGCATTTTCGATCCTTGGTAGCTTCATTACGACGTACCTTGAAAAAAACCTGATTCTGAAATTGTTCAAATAATGTGTACTTTGAAAACAAATTCGTATCTGTATTGTAAACATATGCAAAAAGCTAAAAGCAGACAGATAAATAAATAAATAGGTAAATTGAAATGTGTGACTTACAACTTCCTTCGGCAGTTCCGTAGTTCATGCTGGCTGGATCTCGAAAACGACAAATCCCGGTTCTTTAAGCTTCGGAAAACCCTCCTTTAAAACAAAAAATAATAATAGTTTGCACCCATCGCTCCAACTTTTATTTCACCTTTAAATGTTGTGACTCGAGGGAGCCTGCCTTCGAAGGCCCACGTGAGGCCCGTCCTGACCCCAGAGGTTCAGAGCGACGCTCGGTGTGACCGCCGAGTCGGGCCGTCGGCGTGACCGTGACCGTGGCCGTGGCCGTGGCCGCGGCCGCGCATCCCCTCTCGGCGTGGGAGTCGCCCCGGATTCTCGGGCCTCCGTCGGGCCCCCCAGGTCGCAGTGGGGGCGGGGAGGGCGCGGGGCGGGGGAGCAGGCCAGGGCCTCCCGGAGTCCCGACGGTGGCCGGAGGGGCGGTGACAACGGCGACAGTGGTGACAGGCACCGCGCCGGGAGGAAGCCCCGTAACCCAGCTGAGCCCCGCATCCAGAAAGCCTGCAACTGAAGAAAGACGGAGACATGGACTGACCTGGGAGCGGGGACATCTCTGGACCCCTGTTTCCACCCTCGGTGGCCTGTCGACCTACCATCAAGCGGAATTGGTCGTGTTCGCCTTTTCGGGAAGAGTATGGCCTCAAGGATCTCAAGCCGTCCTTTAGATTTAGGTAAACTCTATGGGAAATGGAGCTCTTAAAGGACTTGCCCATGAGAAGAAGAGAGTGAAGACACACAGCCTTGCTCTTTTTTTCTCCCCCTTCAAAGAAAAGGATTTGCAGCTCAACCTTGTGACGGCCGTTGTCCAGCTTTAGCCATCGAGAGAGAAATAATGAAGTCTAACCACCATCGCCAGGCTACAGGCCCTGGCCAAGTCAAGGGCATCAAGAAGTCTGCAGAAAAGAGACTTGCTGCTTCTCGGTGAAGCTGGAAGGGCCCCAGGTTCCCTGTCGGGTCAAATGAGAAACGCAGGGCCCAGCTCTTTCAGG
>CAUYQG010219433.1:0-86720 GCA_963574415.1 Tarsius wallacei | reverse complement strand
TAATGACGATGATGGTGATAGTGTTGATAACTTATTTTAAACAAAAGCTCATTATGTGTCTGGTATTGCATCAAGACTTTACAGAATTATCAACTCTTCAGGCCAATATTTCTATAGCCAGGCATCCCTGATCATCTCTCTTCTCTCTCTCTCTCTCTCTCTCTCTCTCTCTCTGTCTGTCTCTCTCTCTCTCTGTCCTCCAGGCTGGAGTGCAGTGGCACAATCACGGCTCATTGCAGAGTCAACTCCTTGGGCTCAGGTAAGCCTCAGTCTTCTGAGTAGCTTGGGGCTACAGGCATGTGCCACCATGTCTGGCTAATTTTTAATTTTAAAAAATTTTTTTAATTTTTAATTTTTAATTTCTTTATTTTTTGAGTTGGAGTCTCACTCTGTCACCCAGACTGGAGTGCAGCGGCCACCACAGCCTCAACCTGCTGGGCTCCGGCGAACCTTCTGCCTCAGCCTTCCAAGTAGCTGGAACTACAGGCGTGCACTACCACACCCGGCTAATTTTTGATTTATTGTAGAGATGAGGTCTCATCAAGTTGCACAGGCGGATCTCGAACCTGCTGGCTCAGGCAATCTACTCACCTCAGCCTCCCAAAGCGCGGGATTACAGGCTGAGCCACCGAGCCCGGCTTAATTTTTTATTTTTTGTAGATATGAGGTCTTGCTACATTGCCCAGGCTGGTCTCGAACTCCTGGACTCAAGCAATCCTCTCACTTCATCCCCCCAAATTTCGGGATTACAGGTGTGAGCTTCCTTTCTCTTTTTAATACACTGTGAACTGGTATAGAATCAGGTTAGTGGTGGTGATGGGGAGGGTTTATTTAAATACATTGAAGAATTCATAGCAGCTTAGCCAAGATGTACCCGTTTCCTCCCATAACTCACATGATTATGCTAATTCCAAAGAAATGTGTTGATGCACTATTAAAAAGCATGATCTGTTTTCAGCTTCTGGGTAAAGAGGAGAGCAGCAGCCTTTAGTGGCCGTGTCAGTTTTGCCTGTATTATTATGTGCAGATGTGCCAGCTGCCAGTAGGCATTTTCTCTCTGATAGCGCTAACCACTTAACCGTGGGTCAGCGAGGTACAGCTCTCAGCCAATAGATCTAATTGCAGTCCCTCTATGTTCCCTGTGATTGCAGGTTTCTCCAGCTCTATAAACAAATAGTAATCAACTAAACCTGTTACCTCTGAGTAGAGATGTCACGATATGAAATATTAACTGTTCAAAATACAGTAATGACGGTTTAAAACTGTATTTGTTTCTTGAAAATAAAGAAAAAAAAATCTAAGAAAAGAAGGGAAAATCAGAAGCTCAAGAATTGGAATTCTGAAGGGCCCTCTGGCTCTTTTCCCTCTACATAATGAAAAATTGCATATGTATACGACATGTTTTATGTGGTCAGATACAGCGTAAATATTGTGTACATCTTTTGCTGGAGTAACAATGCATTAGCAGCATCACAAATAAGCTCTGCCTCAGCATCTACATTTTTATGACATTTTTATGTTAATGCAAGTCAAACTTATGTTTTGTGATGTATCTAATCCACCTCAAATTAATCCATTTGTATTCCTATAATCCAATCAGCTCTAGCCTCCCCTGCTGAAAAGTTAGATGTAAAGTCCAAGGCAGAAATATGGCAGTAAGTCTGGGCCCAGTGAGGCTGTGCTTTTAGAAGATGATTTTCTCCTTCGGCACATGGAGGCAGTGTGGGTTTAAATGGATAGCTCTGAGTAAGGGCAATGGCGGAACAGCAGTGGAGGAGTGATCCTATGGGCTGAAGTAACCAGTGCTGATAATATAATGTTTTTGTGTGTTTAATTTTATTATTTAGTCTTATTTTTTGATGCTGTTTCATAACTTTTCCTTCTATTCCGGCTCATAGTCTCTGCCATGTTTCCTAGTCTGTGTGCCAAGTTTCTGTCAAATATTTAATGTATGCTGGGTATTGTGCTAAGCATTTATTGCACATCTGCTGTGTACAATGTATATACAATATTTACTGAGTATCTACTGTGTGTGTATGCTAGAACTGGAGATGAGCTTTCACTCAGAAGTTCTCTTGTGCATATATCAGCCCACTGAAGATGGTATACCCATCAGAACTTGTTTGGAAATTTTGGGTTATGATGCAATGTCCCTTCTTGGTTTTTCTGGGACTAAGCTGGAGATGAGTAAATTCCTGTGGGAAACTGAAAATAAGCTATTTGGTGTAGGGGAAGAAACACCAGACTATAGAATCTTGAGTCTAGATAGAATGGCATATTGAAGAAAAGCCCATACTTTTAAAATGAAAGAATGCATAAATAAATGGAAAGACATCTATATTCATGGATTGGAAGATTTAATATTGTTAAGATGTCAATACTACTCAAAGTGATCTACAGATTTAATGCAATCCTTATAAAAATCCCAATGAATTTTTTTGCAGAAGTAGCAAAACTCATCCTAAAATTTATAACTCACATGGAATCTTAAAGGACCTGGCATAGCTAAAACAATACTGAAAAAGAACAAAGCTAAAGGAATCACACTTCCTGATGTCAAAACGAAAATAGTTCGGTATTGACATAAAACCAGACATATAGACCAATGGAATAGAGTGTCCAGAAATAAACCCTCATATATATGGTCAAATGATTTTTGGTGAGCATGTTAAGACCATTCAATGAGGGAAAGACAGTTTTATCAGCAAACAATGGCAAGAAAATTGGATGTCTATAAGCAAAAGAATAAAGTTGAATCCTTACCTAACACCATATACAAAAATTAACTCAAAATGGATCTCTGAACTAAAGGTAAGACCCAAAACTAGAGAACATTTAGAAGAAAACAGAGCAAAAACTTCATGACATTGAATTTGGCAATGAGTTTTTGAATATAGACAAATTGGACTTCATGAAAATCAAAACATTTTTGCATCAAAAGACATTATTATTATTATTATTTGAGTAGGAGTCTCACTCTGTTGCCCAGGCTGAAGTGCCGTGGTACATTCACAGCCACCCCAGCATCGACCTGCTGGGCTCCGGTGATCCTTCCACCACAGCCTTTCAAGTAGCTGGAACTATAGGCGCGTGTTACTAATTTTTGATTTATTGTAGAGATGAGGTCTCGCCAAGTTGCCAGGGCTGGTCTCAAACCTGTGGGCTCAGGCAATCCACTCGCCTTGGCCTCTCAAAGTGCTGGGATTACAGGCTGAGCCACCGAGCCTGACTTCAAAAGACATTGTTAATGGACTCAAGAGGCAAACCCACAAAGTAGGAAAAAGTATTTGCAAATCATTTATCTGATAAGGGACTGGTATCCATACTGTATAGAAAACTCCTAAAACAACATAAAAAGAACAGGAACAATCCAATTTAAAAAATGGGCAAAGGACTTGAATGTATATATTTCTAAATAAGATCTATGAATGGCCAATATTTACATGAAAAGATGCTTGCCATCACTAATCACTAGGGAAATACCAATCAAAACAGCAAGATACTACCTCATACCCATTAGGATGGCCACTATGAAACACACACTCATACACACACACCTAGAAAATAATATGTGTTGGCGGGGATGTGGAAAAATTGGAACACTTGTGCACTCTTTTTGGGAATGTCAAATGGAACAGACACTGTGGGGAATAGTATAGTGGTTCCTCAAAAGATTAAAAATAGATTTACCATATGATCCTGCAATTTCACTTCTGAGTATATATCCAAAAGAATTGAGAGCATGATTTCTAAGAGATATATGTATACTCATGGTCATAGCAGCATTACTCACAACAGCTAAAAGGCGGAAGCAACTCAAGTGTCCATGGATAGATGAATGGACAAACAAAATGTGTTGTATACATACAAAGGAATATTATTCAGTCCTAAAAAGGAAGGATTTTCTGATCTATACTGCAACATGTATGAATCTCAAGGACATTACGCTAAGTGAAATAAGCCAGTGACAAAAGACAGATATTATATGATTCCACTTATGTGAGTTACCTAGGTCAGTCAAAATTATAAACACAGAAAGTAGTATGGTGGTGGTCTGGGGGATAGAGAAATGGGGATCTATTGTTTAATGAGTACAGAGTTTCAGTTTTGGAAGGTGCAAAGAGTTCTGGAGATGTATGGTGGTGATGGTTGCACAACAATATGAATATGATTAATGCCACTGAATTGTACACTTGAAAATGGTTAAGATAGTAAATTTTATGTTATGTGTATTTTACCACAATAAAAAAGTCAGAAAAAAGCCTATGCTTTAAGTTAAAATGCCACATAATCAGTATACTCTCATAGTGTTCAAATTCTAACCCTACCACTTCACTTGCCAACTCAGGAAAATGACTTAACTATTCTGGGACTTGGTTTTCTTATCTATTAAATGAAGATAGCAGCACTTAACTCATTAGATAATTGAAAAATATTGAGCTAAGGCATGTAAAACAGTATCTGGCATTCAGGAAGAACTTAGTCTATGTTAGCTACTGGCATTGTTATTTATAGAGTTTTTGAAATTTAGAACAGTGAAAGTTCTTTAGGTCAGGCTTTTTAATTTAACAGATGAAGAGAACTGTAAGACTGAGGCACAGAAGAGCTAAATGCCTTACTCATACTCACACA
This sequence comes from Tarsius wallacei, assembly GCA_963574415.1. Taxonomy (NCBI): domain Eukaryota; kingdom Metazoa; phylum Chordata; class Mammalia; order Primates; family Tarsiidae; genus Tarsius; species Tarsius wallacei. Next base: position 82,088 of record CAUYQG010219433.1, on the reverse strand, counting down.
GCTACATGGGATGGAGCCAGTGTAAGAATCTTGGTCTCCAGAGTTTTAAGACAGTGCCCTTCCGGCTGCTGCTTTCGTTGAAGAGAAGAACAAATGCAAGGAACGATATGAAAAGACTGTATTTTTCTTATTGCCCTATAGCACGTAGCTCAGGACAGGTGTTCCTCCATCACCCTTTAGCCTGGTTGACCTTGAGACAAAGGTATGGCGCGTTCTCTGCAGTCCTTGGTATGGATCTCAGGACCAAAGCCAGCTGATTTGAGCTTCTCCCTCCACATCTCCATCCCGAATAATCCTTTCCCTTGGGTACTTCTCCCAATTGCCCCATTTCTGCTGATTTTTAGATAAGTCAGCAGACATCTACCTGGAGGCTGTCTGGGAGAAGTCCAAGAACTTCCAGGAAATGAAGGCTCCAATTCCTCATATTTTCTTTCCTTAAAGCTGGGGTTACACAACTTCAACCATCTAACCAGAGTTTGGCTAGTCAACTTCTGGTGGGCAGGGAAAGGAAAGAGGCTTTGATTTAGACTAAAAACCAAAGACTGGGATTTATTTATTTTGCCTTTTGTTTCATTCTTTCAACTCCCTGTAGAAATGGCCTCCACTTATGTGCAATTCTTTGTCTCTCCACTGCCCCCCACCTTATTTCATCTCATGTCTTTGGCTGTGAGGTTATAAAGTTGCTTTGACTCTGTCAGGAAATTGTAGGACAGAGGCTCCTGCCAACTGGGATCACAGGATGGGACTTTTTTCCTTGAGCTCTTTGGCATGATGCAGGATTAGAATCTTCTGTCAATTTGCATGTAACTCCAGTGGGTCCATGTGGTTTGTATTCAGGGGAACACTGTCGGTTATTTATTTAAGAGGAGAGAAAATGGTGGTGGTAATGGCGGTTGTGGTGGTTGTGGCAGCGGTGATTGTGTGTGTGTGTGTGTGTGTGTGTGTATGTGTTTGTGTGTGCGCAAAGGTGGGGGTGGGCTTCAAGGGATGGAATTGGCTTGAAAATCTGCAGTGGGCTCTTTTCTCCTTTAACACTGATGCTGGGTAATTAGCAAAATGCGCACAGGGTTTTATCCATATTCATGCGCCCTTTCTCACAAGCATAAACAATCCAGTCTCTATTATTTCCTTGCCTGTGCAGCTCCCCCTTCCCTGCCACCTGCAGAGCCCTGTGCTGCTCTGTTCACATCATTCTGGCTCTGGTTGGGGGTGGGGGAGCCTCCCCTGGTCGGGGCGTGGGTATGAGTGGGGGACTCCACAGAGAGCAGAGGGAGTTCTTCTCCAACACAGCATCTGCGGCAGGCTGGAAACTTTAACAAAGTGTATTCACAGCTATGATTGCACACAGTCCTTAAGAGGACCCTGTGGAGTAGGTAGGGTTGCATAATTATTCCTGTGTGACAAAGAAGAGAATGAGGCACAAAGATGGGGCTATTCATTGGTTTGCTCTTCCAGATCCATTCCCCATGCTGCTTTGCCTGGCTCTTTGCTCTGGTAGGCTGACCTCAAAGGACCCTTTCACCCAGTCTCCTTTGTAGCTAGATGGCACCAGGAGACAGAGGTTGTGGGTTTTTGTACCACCTGTGTGGTTTTGGCAGCTTCTGAGTTCCAAGAAGTGGTCACATCGCTATTGGCCATATCACTGCTTTTCCACACCTATATTTTCCACTATTTTCCAGCAATCTTTTCGCACTATCCTCTGCCATTCAGATCCTTGGATGTTAAAGACTTCCTGTAGATTCTAGCCCCTTTGCCATTCTATATTGGTTCCCTTAATCCTCCCCACATCTCTGCAAAAAGTCCTTTCATGCATTCTTTTTCCATTAAACTCTTTGAGTAAGCTGCTGATGCCTGCGGGGACCTCAACTGGGAAGAGGAGTAGCTTGCCAGTGACCACACAGCTGAGTAGGGAGAGCCCAGGATTCCTCTTTGTTCATCTGGATTGTTTTTGTTGGGTCACGATGCTCATCCCTGCATCACTGGTGTCTTCATCTTCATTCTTTCTCAGCAGGCTGTGAAACCACCAGCAAATAAGAGATCTGGATCTTGTCCCATCGTTCCCACTCTTTATGAATATTGGATTTCATGGACTGACTTTTCTTTGTAGAAGCAGGAACCCAAGCGTGGGCATAGACAGTGTGAATGGTATGAGAGAAATTCGGGGCTTTTTTTCTTTTAACCTGCCTGTTCTGCCATCTGAGGAAGTATCACATTTATGAGTGCAATGTAAGGAGATGTGGGTGGAGTTGTACAGTCCGAAGCAGCAGATGACGATTATGTCCATTCACTTTCAATCCTTATCTCTCCATGCACTTGGGGGATTGCTAGCCTCTCTGTATTCAGTGTTTGGGAGGTGTGATCACTGTTTTTTCCACTTTCTTCATACATGATAGGAAAGCAGACTGTCCAAATACTTCATGCTGCAACAGGGTGAGGTCGGCCTCTGTAACATTCATCTCACTTAATAGTCCCAGATTCTTCTTTCCCTCACCTGGTGCACAGGTGGAAACAAGCAAACCACATGCTTCAAGGGGCTCCTAGGGTGAAGGGTAGAAGCAAAACGCACTATGCTGCTCTGTGTTCTTGCTTTCTTTGAAAGGAAGCTCAGTACAGAGGTGCACATCATTTACATTCCAATTTGATAACTATTTACCACATGCTTGCTGTGAACCGGCGCATGACAGGTCCTAGAAGGGATATTGAAGGAGCATATGGCATAGTGTTTGCCTTCAAAAGACATTTATTAGGGAAATATAGCCAACCTGGGAAAAGCCCCAGACAGATATGCAAGAGAGTTTACATGCAAATGTTGAAAGTTTGCAGTCGCTGCCTATCATATGTGGTTGTGAACTAAAGAAGATGGCCACGAAGGTGTTGGGGAAAACCTCATGAAAGGTATTGTAGAAGGAGTGGAAGGATTCGGACCCCATGGATTATGGAATTTAATATGACTACAGATTTATCTCCTTTGGGGCTCAGAGTTACTTTCCTGGAAAGGATACAGACCTGTCCTGAATTGGTCTTTACAGTCAGGTGTAGCTGCCTCTCTATAATTACAACATTGCCCAAGCTGCAACCCCTTTTGGCTTAGAAGTCTTTTCTTTCTGTTCTATGTGATAGAAAAAAGTGGATGGTGACAACATGTTTCCCAGTAGTGGGTGAAATATTTCCATAGAAAGCCATTTATATCCAGATACTCGGTTACCGAGTTTATTCTTCCCCTAACACCCCAAAGGCAGAGAGTAGCTTGAAAAAAAATCACTAAGAAGCCCTTAACCTTGTAACATACAGTTTTTGCTAAAAATATATATTAATAATATATTATTGAGCGAGCATAGATGAAGAAGGCCAGGGAGGGAGGAAGCAATAAGAGTGTGAGCGAGGTCAGTGCTCTTTGCCCGCAGACTCTACAATCAATAAGATCTGGTCAATAACTGCTTTATTACTGCACTACCACCCGGAGCAAAATCATTTTTAAATTAAGAATATATTTTGCAAAACTGAATTAACAATATTGAATATTTTGCTCTTTGATATGACTAGCCTTCAAAATCAAATTATTAAGTATGGAAAATGCTTACCGGGTGAAGTCTTTCTTTCTTCTGCCTCCTTACTTTTCCGACCACATTCCCTCTCTCCTTTCCCTTGTGCTAAACTTCACTCCTACGCTCCCCACCCCAGCCCCCACCTGATAGCTTGCGAAGGAAACAACAGCAGATTTTTAAGATCTCCGGCACAAATGTGGATGTAAATTAGTATTGAATCCAGCACATGAAAATTAGGAAAGGAACACACATTTACTTGAGTCCAACAAAACTGTGCATTTCCTTTGAGAGAAAGGACTAAGTAGAGAAAACTGGGAATTTTCCACTTACGTAAAATTGATGCCAAAAAATCAACCTTTGGACTTTTATAATCTTTGGCAAACTATGAAATCTCACCATTCCTCCCCAACTCCACCCTTGGTTACCCTGGCTTCATCCTCTGCTCTCGTCTCTCCTCCTTTCTCCATAGATGGAGGGCACAGAGGAGAGTTTTACATGACTCGTGTAGCATAACTTCAAAGCATCTATAAGGCCAAATAGTCCCGCGCCCCCTAAAAACAAAAACAAAAAAACTCTGTTAGAGGCATTCTGGGCAACTCTCTTTTGCAAAAGTCGTCTATAAAGGCAGATGTGGACTATGACTCTGAAAAGTGGTAAGTGATGTTATTAGAATTGATTGCACAACATCTTTCTTTATGAGAACGTGAGGTTTTGGTGTTCACATTTTCAAAAATTATAATAAACTCCTCTCACCCATTCCATCTTCTTGAGCTGCTTATCACTGTTTACCATTAGCAATTATAATCTCCTACACATAACTTGTAGGTTATCGAGTTTGGTTTATATTAAATATTTTTACAACAAATAACAGAGCAAGGGAAAAGTAACACTGCTTAGTATTGTTTATGGTGCAAAAACCCATTCATGTGATCCATACTTTTTGGTAAAAGGACAATGTTGATTAGGCCATGCATGACATGTTAGATGACAGATTTGTACGTTTTGAAAAGGGCATTTGTTCAAAGTATTGGTGTTCACTGTTAGAGAGGGAGACAGAGGGAGAAGGAAAGAGGGAGGGAAGGAAGGAGGGAGGAAGAAAGGAAAGACAACTATTAAAGAGAAGCAGGGAACTAGCATTTGTTTAGTACATTCTCTGCACTGGTGGCTTCTATACATGATCTAATTTAACCCTTCTAACAACTCTTGAAGGTGGGTAGCATTGTCCCTATTTCCATTGGAGCCCAGGTAGTTTAAGCAACTTGCCCAGCTCAGGCAGCTGGTAAGTGACAGAGTTGGAAGTCAACCACAAGAGGGTCTGACTCTAAATTCTATATTCTTTGTATCATGCTGCCTTTCTAATGTAGAACATTTTTGAGCCTTTTACCTAGCAAATGATTGTGATCAAACATAAAACATCTAAGCTATTTAACCAACAATTCCCAGTCTTTTCCACAGATTATAAATTACTTTGAGAAACCTACACACGGTATGGCATTTCTGCCAGGAAAATGTACCTACACTTAAAATAATTTCCGAGAGTTCATGTACCTTCTGAAGCATAATAATAGTCTCCAGGAAAGACCCCCTGAGCTAAGTGTCCTAAAAAAGAGCTACCTTGTAAGTCTTGCCTTCCGCTAAGGAGATCTTGAGTATTCGCTGTGAGGGCTTCTCTTTGATATCACAGCCTGTCATAAAGAATGTCCAGGCCTAAAGTAGGAGTGAAAGCAAAGGATGAAGAGTTGAACTGTAGTCATGCTGCTCTTGTGTACTCAGGTCTGGCTTGTCTGTAGGACTGTGTGGCCATGCCTCATGGTGGTTTATGAAGGGCTTCTGTCTTCAAGGCTTTGGCCTGTTCATACTGGCTTTCTACTGTCCCAGCAGAGGCCAAAGAACATCCAGTAATAAGTGTACACCTATGATTTAAATCCAAGTTATTTTCTTGGCTTTTTAGGCCTCAAACAATTGAAGTGAATATTTTCATTTTCATCTGCTAAACATTGCTGAGGCCCTACACTGTGCCAAACATGGTGCTATGTTCTGGGGAAACAGAAAAGAGGTCACAGTCTACTGTTAGCTTGCAGCCATTTTAGTTTATCTTGACTGAATCCCGAAATTGGATTATTGAACAGATGATCAAAGGGGGCTTGACAGGGAGATAGAATTCAAAGTTAGGAAGACCTTCAGCATATCTGTTTCTGCCTGATGCCTACTTCCTATCCTGAACCCTATTTCAGAGCCTGAATCTTGCCTTCTGGTTCTACTGTGATGATTTTTGTGCTTGACACTGCTCTGATTTGTTTGATTCAATATTTGTTTATCAAGGACTTACAGCGTGTCAGATACTGTGCTTAATGCTGTAGGACACAAAAGGAGAAGACTTTGAGGATGAGTTTGTCCTTGAGGAGCTGATATTCTACTTGGGTGATAAGACCACAGTCTTCCAAGGAAGAGATTATCAGATGCTCAGGAGAGGCTAATTAAACCTCAGTGCCATATGGGAAAAACCAACACATTGGATTTTTCAGTCACAGCTGCTGTTGCTGTTCTCAGGTACCTTCGCAGCATCTCAAGAAAACCTTTAGGATGGAATGCATTAGACTGTTTTTAGTTTTAGAATTCATATAGGCAATCTAGTAGAGTGATGGTATTTTAAAAATGTGATTATTGACAAAGGCATCTTAACCCAGTATTTCTAAAGGCATTAGACATTCTTATCTACAAGCAATGTGCATTCTCATCTTCATCAAGGATGATGGAGAACAGTTTTGACTCAATGACAGGAAGATATTGGATTACTGGAACCCTCTTACCATTACTTTTTCCATGAAGAATTTAAAAATTACTTTGTCCTCTCTATAGTTTGAATAGCACAAAGGTACAGAAGACAATTGTGCATTGCTACATTGGCCAGATCTATCTCATGGTTATATTTTCAAGATAAAAGTTGAAGCTTCTTTAAAAAAAATGTAGTTTTACTTTACTTTTGGAAAATTCCTCAACTGAAAAGAATTGACATCCTGGTAACTCAATTACCCAGGCCTTTTCTCCCTCCTTCTGAGTACTGACCCCCAGAAAACCATTGCATGGCGAAGCAGCTGATGCGGCTTGTAGGGTGCAGGACTAAAGATTTTTAGTATCCACAGGGGAAGGCTGAGTCCTGGGAGGGATTCAACGATCCATAAGAAGATAGCGTTGGAAACCACATGTCACAGAACAGAAATAATTCAGGATCAGAGCACGACTGTTGGTTTTCCCAGATGCCTTTGCAGGTAAATTTGGAGGCCATGATTAGGGAGAGAGGATTTGAGTGCTTGAATGCTATGGAACCGGCTCTGGGCCCCAGACCAAATCCTACATCACCCACAAAGAGTTTTCTGCCCACCTAAGCACGCACATACCTCCATACTCTGATTTTCACGGAACTCCCCACTCATCCTAGCACTTACTCACATGCCAGCCTTGCTTGTTATTTAAGGGTGATGAGCACATATGGCTTGGCTCTGCAGGAAGAGTATGGGAGACACAGGTACAATAACTTATATGTATTTCCTACATTTCCATGTAGATGCTTAGCCGATGCTCCGTTAATGTTTACAGAATTGCATTCAACTGAATCAAATTGACACGATTCATCCTAGATTCCTCTGAATTTGTCACTGTTACAAACTACCCCCAAAATTTCCCTCTTCTTGTGTCCTCATTCAACTCCTGTTTCATCACCAGGGACTGAAGATTCTATATGCTATCTCCTCCTTCTGGAATTGCTGGAAAAACTCAGTTCTCACAATGTATTTGTTGGCCTTTCTTGTTTAGATTGCTTCCTTTTGTATTGTCTCTCAATTTCTTTCCTTTTTAGTCAAGGGGAGCTTGGAGGTGCTTCACCTAGTTTAGACCACATCTGCTGACTTGCCAATACTTTCTCCTGCACAGGGCACTGGGATGGGCTGTCTTCATAAATGCAGAATGAGCTTGGTATTGTGTTGTTCTCCCTGACCTCCTGAAACAGGGGGAATGGATTCCAGTGGGGCTGATCTCAGATTGAGGAAAGCAGGCTCACAAATCCACAGTGATGTGTTGATGCCCATAAGTTTGACGTAGCTGCTATTCTCTTCCCTGTAAGGCCCCAGTGTTCTGATGCAAGTTCTGGCTCCAATGAGTGACAGGTGCGACCAACGGTTGCATGAGTTATTTCCTTTGGAAACCACAGCTGTGGCTGAGGCCAACGGATGGTAACGGTGCCACTGGGCTCTCTGGGAGCAATCTGCTTGGCTGTCTCCACCCTAAAGAAGGGCTTTTAAACTTGATGAAAATAGCCCAAGAGCCTAGGTTTTGGTGGCAACTGCAAGTGCCCTAGAAATGGGAAATACTCAGCTGGGAAGATAGATTAGGAATTAGGAGTCAAGATTTTGGAATGAGACAGACTGGATTTATATCCAAGCTCTACTACATTCTAGGTTTGTCACTTTGGCTATTTTTCTTAACCTCTCTGAGCCTCAGTTGCCTAATGAGTAAAATGGGGGTAATGTCTAGCTTATGTTTATTATAAGAACTGATTGAGATAAAGCACTAAAGCATTTTGCAGTGTCTGGCACGCATGATGTTCAATAAACTTAGCTATTATTACTATTAGTATTACAGAAGGTGGTAAGAGATGTGGATTCTCTCTGGGAACTCACAGCTTCCTTCAGCCAAAATGAGCCACCTGTCTCCCTGTCTGGGCAATGGGAATGACAATAGTTCTTACATCATCTGGTGTCATGAGAGTCAAGTGTTAGACACTTAGAACAGTGCCTGGCACTTAGGAAACATGGTACTATTAGCTTCCATTATTTTTGTTATTGTCATTGTTTTTATTTACTAAGGTTCCTGAGCATTGTCCTAAGATGTTTTCACAGAGTGCCTTGTGATGGCTTTGAAACTGAAATTTCGTGGGACCTACCAAAGCAGAGGAAATGGCAACAGCTGTTTCTTGTTAGTTTGATATTTGAAATACTTTATTCTTGACTTAATTCCTCAGATGGAACAAAAAGAGGAAGAACCACAGAGTTTTCCACAGTAACAGAACTCAGGGCATTTTGTCATGTCACTCTACTTTCATTTATTCATCCTTTGGAGTGCCCCATCTCCAACCCCTGAATTTGGACAGTTGTATCATCTAAGGTGGAAACTCACCTGCTACAAGAACATGTTCTTAAACAATGGATGTTTTTGAACATAAAAAGGCTTCCTGGCCGAACAACTTTAACAATAGGTTTAGTGGCTTAAGTGGCTCCTTTTTTTTTTTGTTGGCTAGCATTTGAATATTATACAAAATTAATGAAGAGATGAACTTGTATTATTAAAAAGAAATGAAAACATCAGAAAACTCCAACCTAAAAAAAGGGATCCACTTGGAATGCGTGATTGGGCCATTTCTCATTAATTAGTGGTTCATACTCTCCACGTTCCCTGTAATGTTTCTTTCCTGCATAAGAAGGTTTTTGTCTATGTTCAACCTTTTCATGCTCTGCTTAAATGAGGTTTCTGGATTGTGTTTCATGTTCCTGAAGCATGCAGTTCAGAGGGAAGGAGCCAGAACTCTGTTTCTCAGCCTGGCATGAAGGGAAATGCTCTAGTTTATTTTAAACCTTAACCACCCAATAGTAGAGTAATTTGTTTCTGTGTTTTAGCAAATTGGTTGTTTTCTAATACATTTTTGAGAATTTGGACAATTCCTTTTCCTTTTTTCTTCCTGGATTTACATGGAGATTCAGAATAACTTTGGAGAGCTGAAAAGACACACTGCTGATAATAGATGCAGGATCAACAATATCTAAGGGGCCAGCACCCTGAAGAAGTAAGTTAGAAATACAGCCATACTGATGATGACTATCACTTTAACTCCTAAGGATAGATTCTCTGGGTGTATCTCTGTCCCTGGAGACAAGTTCAAGTCAAAGGACAGGATTTGTAATGCAATCTGGAAAATATCCACTTCCAAGTTGGCATGTGGAATGTGGAGACACTATTCTTCCTGGCATGCAAGGGATAGAATGAGACCAGCTCAGAAAGTGTGAGGCTGTTCTAAGTCAGGTAGAAGAATGTAGAGAAGAGGGATTTAGGCCCTAATGGTGAAGCATAAGGTGGAGGAATCTTTGTGAGAGCCAGGTCCAGGGAAGAGATCCCAGGAACTCAGATGGAATGGGACAAAGTATAGACCTTGCAGAAAGGTAAGTGAGTCCATCTCTTCCCACATCCCAGAGTCTCATGTGTATGGCACAGTGATTGTATAAATGAGTCTTTAATGGAAAGATGAAGCTCAAAAGAGACATATGGACAAGGAGCTTGGAAAGGATAAACTCTTCCACTGAGGAAGTCAGTCTTTCTGTAAAAATGATTGTAGGTGTCCAAGGCTAGTGTATATTTGCCCAGTTTAACCCTCTGCTTTGGACTAAGTCTACTTTTAATCCCTCACAAAGGAGAGCTGATCTTGTCTTCTATATCTTCCAGGGAGATACCTTGTAAAGGTCTTCCCATGTCTCATGGTCAGGAAGTTCTTCCTACAGTCTAAACCATATTTCTCTTGCTTGTCTTAAGTTTATACCCTTTTTGAACTGCCCTCATTCTTTCCTGCTAGATCTCATTATCTTCTCTTTTGTAAGGCCAACACTAATTACTTTAGTTCTTTTCCAAGGAGACGATTTCTCCCAAACCTTGTGTCATTTTTTGAGTATGTCTTTATACCCATATAGGTATTTTTGTGGCTAGAAGGAGAGTCCTTCTGGGATGGTATTTTTACCCCCGGGTGGATCTGTGCTGTGAATAACCTGAGCCATTCTGGAACCATCCCCAGACCGGGCAGGTGGCAGCCCCATTTGCTCTTTCCTGAGCGCCAAGGCAGAGAAGCAACTCTGGCTCCTTCTCTCTGGACCGCGTGCCTCCGGAACACGAAACTCAGTCACAGACACCATATTTAAACAGAGCAGGGAAAGGACGAAAATAGACAAAAAACCTGTCCATGTGGGCCAGGAAAGCTGCATTTCCAATATGCTGTTAGCAAGACCCTGCTGAGATTTATATAGCAAGTAGTCAGGGTAGAACCTGAACGGTGAGTAGAATGGCCACCCATGGGCATTCCTGAGCATTGGTATGCCAAGCACATGCAAGGGGCAAGGTCTGGAGCAGGGAGGAGCAAGACAAAGCCCTTCCCTAGTGCACGGGGAAGTACAACTGAAACAACAAAAACTTACAAATCACACAAGAGCCCACAGAATTAGGGCTGGGCTTTATGGTCTAGATCAGTGCTCGTCAAACTTCCTAAGCTAAGGAATTCTTCAGATAATATTTTGGAGTTCAATATGTAAAACAAATGTCAAAGAATGACTGATATGGTCCTGTGGTCCTGCAGCTGTGGCTAAGGCTCAAGGTTAACGAAAAATGCCGTCAGGGCAGCCACCTCCCCGCAAGGTTTCCAGGTTGGTGTCACTCAGGAACCAGCCTGGCCACACTACCTCCTTCATGTAAGGACCAGGAGAGCAGAGATGGCCATGGGGAGTAGCAATATGCATGAAGTACTCCTGTCCATCCCTGAGATATTTGGAAGACAGATTCTGCCTTTGCTCATAGGTCTTCCGGTGGTCCACGAATGATTGGTGACAGAGGAGGCACTGACTTTCCAACACTGTTGCAGCAGGGGAATGTGGCTGATGTTGGTCAGAAAATATGTCCCAAATTACCTGGCTATAGCACCAGGGAGCTACTTGGGGTCACCCCCTGTTGATCAGGCAGATTGATACTCTCATCCAAATTTCAGTGAGCCCAGAGACAATGAGTTGTGAACAAGGAGACTATGGTAAAGTCTTCAAGCCACACAGGTATTTGGCTGTCCATTTCCTTCTTCATTCTGCTTCCCTGAAGGAGATATCATCTAGAAGAGGCAAGGGCAGAGCAGGTGTGTGTGGGCCAGGTCATTCTTCCTTCTCTCTGCTTTATACTACTGGAATTGAGCTCCAGTCTAAACCTTGAGGGAAGAGGCGGAAAAGGTACAAATTAGATTTCTGAATGAAGTTGTAAATTCAGTCCCTGGGGAGACAGGTGAGAAGTGCATGTGGGTCCAGACAGAGAAGGTAGTCCTGTGGGTAGAAGGTTCCAGGTCTGGGAGAAAGGGAGGTTGCCAACAATCCTTATCCCACATCCCCTGCTTGGCCTAAGGCTGACACTGACTCTATGTGAGTCAACTTTGATTTACCCTGATGAAAGCAACTCACAGGACAGACTGAGGGCCGCTGCTTGCATTTAAGGGGCCCATCTCCTAGACTGGCAGGAAGACCTGGTTCTCTGCCTAATTGTGGTCAGGATTTCTGACTTATTTTTATATTGAGTAGAGGTCAATTCCAATTTAATTCCAAGTCCAGATTTAAGTCACATTTATCGCATACCTACTATTTGGTCCTGGTCTAGGTTTGTTCAAGAAAAGCATAAAAGGTCAGACTCGGTGGCTCAGCCTGTAATTCCAGCACTTTGGGAGCCTGAAGCAAGTGGATTGCCTGAGTCCGTGGGTTCGAGACCATTTTGAGCAACTTGGTGAGATCTTGTCTTTACAATAAAAAATAAATAAATAAATAACTGGTCATGGTAGCATGTGCCTGTAGCCTGTAGCTCCGGCTACTTGGAAGGCTGAGGTGGAAGGATCACTGGAGCCCAGCAGTTGACGCTGGGGTGGCTGTGAGTGTGCCGCTGCACTCCAGCCTGGATGACAGACTGAGATTCCAACTCAAAAATAAATAACTAAAAATAAAAGAAAAGTATAAAAAAAGGAGACTAGGATAAGATAGACCACATCTACTCTTAGTGGCATGTCTTTGTTGACATTATCCTCACTCATCTTTCTCTAACCCACCTCTATCCAAGACCACATACATATTTCTCTCCAAGAAACCTACCCACATCACTAGCCATGGAATTCCATCTTTTTCCTAGTCTTCTAATGATCTGTGTCACTCAATTTAATGCCTCAGGGTGGCCTAGTTCATTAGTTCATCTAATCTCAATAACCATATGGAAATCAGGATCACAAACAATAAAGGCCAGGAGTAGATGTGCCATGTCTTGTGGTCAGTAAAAGTCTCAGCTTCTTGGTAACTTCTGCTTGTAGAGCATCCTGGGGGGTTTCTGATATCAAAGGCCCCCTCTGTTATGTAGCTGTGGTCTTTGGGAGTCTTGGCTCTGAGAAGCTTAGAAGATGTCGCTCACATAAAGTTTGCCACACCAGGGGCAGCAGGCAGTGCTCTAGTCCAAGCCTGACTTGAAACTCAAGAAGCAAGTGTTCTTTAAGAGAGGAAATGGAATTTTCTAGTCTCTTAAGGCCTAGGCCTGCAAAATTGGCAGTGTCACTTCTGCCATATTCTGCTGGTCATCATGGACCACAGACCCTGCGGATTTCAAGGGGAGGGGAATTAGATTTTAGTTCTCAGTGGAAGGAGTAGCAAAGATTTGTGGCCATCTTTAGTCTACAACCACTTGATAAGAATAAAATCATGCTCAGAAGCCCAGTATGTAAAATAGAGAAGGCAGGAGACTTAGAGAAGGTCTTTGGAGTTATAGTTTGAATTTGCTATAAAAATATAAATATAAAAACAGCTCTTTGCTGTGTGAGAATAACAGAGAAAAAGAGAGTATTATATATTTAACAGTAATTTTCTCCAGATACCGTCCCAACTAGGGACTTACTCTATCCAGCTGACACAACGTGCCCTTTGGATTAGTGCTGTGGTCATTCTGAATGCAGTATCTTAGCACAAGCTGTGGGGGAACCTAAAAGCTCCCCCTGACTTCATGCCAAAGAATCTTTATATGGGGGCTCAAGCAGGGAGAGAAGTTGACCTTTGGGGGCATGCTGGGAGTTTTCCCTCCTATTATCTATCCTTTACCCATACGAGGAGGGTTGCACCTCCCTTCACAACCTAGAGCAGAAGGCTTTATCAATAGAGCCCTGCCCTTTTTTGTTTGAGAGCCTGGGCAGGTGTTATCTGAGAACAAGCAGGTGTTTGTAGAAATGTGACCTTGAGCCCTGGTTACTGACCTGCTCTTTTGTTCTGGTGACTCATTTTTCCTTGAATGGGGTTGCTTTCTATTTATGAAATGACCATGAGGCCATAGCGACCAACCTGGACACCACCACTGTATAAGTGAGCACGGTTTCTACCTACCTGGAGTAGAGAAATTACCGAAGTGTACAAGTAGCCACCCCTTGTCACCCATAAGTTGTCTACAAAGAGGGCAAGCAAATACAACCTATCCATGTCATACTCACTTCCTTAGAGAAATGTATGCCTATAGGAAAACAGAGGGTACCCTGTTCCAATGACTCTTCTGTCCTCAGGCTAGAAAAATCTAGTTTAGTCCAACCCGTGAAGTTACTACACATTTCTGAAAATCTTTAGCTAGTAGGAAGTAGTTTGAGAAAATGAGTCATCTTGGGTAGCACAGTGATTTTCTTTAAACTGTACTGACTGTGGAACTTAGGTTAGAATTCCACATTTCATCATATTTCCATTCTCCTAATCCCTGGGGGGAAGTGTATATGCATGTGTGTATGTATGTATGTATATATGTATGTGCATGTGTACTTCTGGACCTTGATGCAGAGTTTATGGTTTATTCTCCATGGCTACCAGGTTCTGAGAAAGGTGAGTTCAATTTAAACCCAGAAATAGGAAGTGTGTATAAACCAAGTTTAGTATAGACATGTACAATTGTATGTGCACACTCATTCCTGGACCTTGATGCAGAGTTTCTGGTTTATTCTTTAGGAATACCAGATACCGAGAAGTATGAGTTCAAATTAAACTTAGAAATGGGAAGTGTGTATCTGCATAAACCAAGTTCAGCATAGACATGTATGTATGTATGTGCATGCACACTTCTGGACCCTGATGCAGAGTTTACGGTTTATTCTCCAGGGCTGTCAGGTACTGAGAGGTGTGAGTTCAAGTTAAACCCAGAAATTGGAAGTGTATGCATGTATAAACCAAGTTCAGCATGGACATAGACAGCAAGTGCACGTGTCTATATGACCCACCTGACAGAATTGTATGTTGGAGCAATTTTCTAGAAATGTCCCATTGATGGTAATAAATCATTAAGTTCAGCATCAGTTCAGTCCTGCAGGCTCTATGCAACTATTAGGAATATGGCCAATAACTCAAAAGCTCCTGCAGCTGTAGTAGAAGATCATGTTCAATCAGATACCAAGTTTATTTTGGGATTCAACACAGGGCTTTGTCAGGATCCAGAGAGGGGTTTTCCAGTTGTTACACCAGTGGTGATGGAAAAAGAATGGACACACCCAGGGTCCATACAGCCGATGAAATTATAGGGGCAGGATGGACTGGACTGTTCTGTGAACACATTACCTGGCTTGGGGGTTTCTCATGAAGTCCATTTCTTATTAGAGCATCCCAGAAAGCCTAACAGTGGGAGATACTCACATTTTGGTCAGTAGAAGATATAAAAATATTTAAAGGAATTTCTTCATAGTGATATAAGATGTGACACAGTTTATTGGCATGATTACTTTGAGGCTCTTCTGGATTATTCTTGTTTTCATGTATTTGGTTTTGACTGAGTGTTGATATACCCTTTCAGCAGTCTTCCTGGAATCCTCCCCCATGTGTCACCTGCCTAAAGTTGTAGAAAATCACTTCCCTACATTGTCTTTCTAAAACACAATCATCTATAGGATGCTTCCTATTGTACAGCAGTGGTGTTGGAGAGAAGGGATGCAGCATTCAATGGGAAGCACTGGGGTTTTCAATGGAGCACAGTGTTGAACAGAAAGGCCGCCATTAGCAACCTCCTGAAGCAGAATGAGCTTCTTTGAAATATAAGTGGCCCTGTAAAAACACAAGCAGATTCTGCAATATCTATTTAAGGCATCCGGGAATGCCACATAATAGGAACTTGAGCGCACCTGATGGTAACCATATGTCAGGTTCTGATGACTGACAATAGGTAGAGACTGCGGTAATTAATGAAAATGAGATCCCATTTGTGGCCCCCACAATGAGAGGATGGAGATGAAGCCAGTCTATTCTCAAAGGCTGGGTGGGATGTGCCCAGAGTGTGTTTCCAGCCTGGGACCGGCTGGGCCCGTGTTTCTGTGTGAACAGGTGTGAGGGGAATGATGTGGTGGGAGGAAGGGCTTAGCTCTGGCCAGAGAACCACTGTCCTTCCTGGGGCTGCAGTGGGAAAACGCGTTTGCAGATCACCAGGCTCCTGGACCTTGCCAGAATGTTTTGTTTGATGTGGGAGAGATTTCAGGTAGAAATCCAGTTAACTGGCCTGGTGGAAGTACAAGACTTCATTATTTGAGTACTAGGGTGTGTTTTGGGTGATTCTGACTTTTCTAGATTTCAGGGTGCAGTGCCTCCATTTACCATCTTAAGGATGACTGTAAGGATTCCTTGAGATGTGTTCTGGGTCAGAGTGTATCGAAGTTTGGCTAGTCTCTGGCAAAGGAAAAGGAGAAAGGTAGTGCCTCATTGTTTTAATAGTTCTTTCTTGTATGTGGGGGTGGGATGGAGGATAGGAGCTGGCCAGTGAGACGTAGGCCATGGGGAGATTCCAGAGAGACTGATTGATCTTGTCAAAAAGAATAAAGGTATCCACTCCCCAGCACCCCCCTTCAGCACATGGGCATGTGGGATTGAGGCGGTCACTGTGAAGTCTTGCGGTTAGGCGTTCCAAAAAGAAGTTTCTTTATGATTCCTGATTGCTTAGGACAGATATAAGCAATACCAGCTGGGGCCCAGCAAGCCTGTCTCCAGCTTTATTGTTTCTGATTTATCGGTGGTGTGTCCGCCTAAAAGAACTGATCTATCTGCCCTTTATTGCTAGCCTGTTCCATAGCCAGATAGGAGAGTTGAACATTAACAAGTGGATTTGCTTTCAGTAGCTGCCCTACCCCCCGCCTCTCTCTCTCTTTCTCTCTCTCTGTGTGTATGTTTAGCAAGATAACAGTATCTTGCTCAGGGGCAAGTGACTCAAATCTTTACAAGAAGATTCTCATTTTTCTGTCTCCCATCTTGAATTTTCCCTAATTTATTTGAAGCTGCCTCTTTTACTGGAGCCAGAGAAGATCCAGAGGGCTGTTTTGTAAGAGTCCTTCATAAGTGGTGGAAACTCAGTTGGAGCCAGGCTGGAGGCACCAGGCGCTGTGCATTGAAGAGACATTTCAAGTCATCCCTGGTGGACAATTTGCACTGCTCAGTGTTAAAAGGCTCTATCGCAGTGGTTCGGAGAGCCCCCCAGACCTCCTGCCTTGGCAAGCAGAGTTTACAAATGATGTCTTCCACTCGGTCTGCCTGGAGTTTCTGGCTTAAATGGCTGGCAGAGTGAGTAAAAGTGAAGAGTCAGAACTCTCAAGCTGTGTAAAGGGAAAGGTTTTACTACTGAGTGGAAAATAATCATCGTGGTTAACTGTTCCTGGATTGACCAAGCAGACAGATGGACTGCATTGACTTGGGCTGAGGAAGAAACTTCTATGACTCTTCTGCCAGGGACGGGGCAGTTGGAAATAGGGAATGAGTGACTCATGATTTGCCAATCCGGAGTTTTGCCCATTCATTTCCTTTTTGGGGGAAACAATATCTTGCTAAAATTACAATGCTCCTCTGAAGGACTTTGAATTGCAGTTTGGCTCTTATGGTCTATGAATTTTTTTTCATTTGGATACTATTTCCTTCTGTACTTCCTTGATCACAGATTATACTGTGGGGACAGGGGAAGAATGACAAGTAAGCACCTAATTGCACGGAAGCCTATGGAAATGTACCCTTGCCAGATGCAGTTGTAGTTCTGGGACTGGGGTTACTGGAGCTCTAGTCAGCTGTCCTCCTCAGTTATAGATGGAGAGCTGTAGTCTCATGTCATTTAGGATCTGGGGATACGTCAGGGTAGCAGAAGAGTTTAGCTGACAGACTCTAGCTACCATGTTTCATGAACATCTCTACTGTCTTGTGGATGGAGAGTCAAGGAGAAATTGAATAATTTTACACAATTCCTGAAGCCTGGTACATGCCGAGCCATGTTAGCTTTCTAAATTTAAAAATATTTTCTTCATCAGTGTTAGGGCAAATTATTATAGCATTCTCAAGTGTGTGCGCTGATTTTTCTTAGATAAAACCTAACATTAAAAAAGGAAAAAAAAAAAGCTTTGGTTGGGCAGAGGAGGCTGAGGCAGGAGGATTGCTTGAGCCCAGGAGTTTGAGATCAGCCTGGACAACATAGCAAGAACTTGTCTCTACAAACAACAACAACAACAACAGCAACAAAACCAAAAAAACCTTCAAAATAGTGGCATTTTATTATCTCTTTACATTATTGAATACTGCACTGGAGAAAATGTGTATCCCAATTTGGTTCAATCAGAAATGGGTATGTTTGAATGGAAAGAAAGATCTTTAAAATATTTAAAGATTCTTTCTTCCCAAAAGGTGGAAGGACACTGCCTTTAGCACCTTTCTTGCCAGAGAGAATTGAACATTTGTTTTTATCAGACACTGGCATGGTAATGAAGCTATTAGGCACAACAAGAAAAGTAAGATCCTCTTAGCCTCTGAAGTTAGCGGAAAACTGAGACGGATTCTGCCCAAGAAGTCGTGGTGGAGCACCCTGCCTCTGCCTGCAACAGTGTTCCACCTCGCCAGGCAGTGTGTGGGGCTGGCCCTTCCTCCTCACACTCCTGCCCTAAAAGACAGACCATTCCATTTAAAGGGGAGTACTGTTTTCCAAAGTTAGTATTCATCTACTAGTTGGATGGTTCTCATGTATCCATCTCATGGAGATGGAGAGGGTCTAGTTCTTTTTGCTGTGTCTCCTTGAGCATAACCTTGAACCATTCTGGGGCTCAGTTTCTGCAGATGACAATGGATTTGTCTACTTGGTCTCTAAGATTCCTTCAAGTTATAACATTTTGTACCAGTTATTTTTCCATTCTTTCCATTTTAAAATACAGTTTTCAATTTACAATAGTTTTAGATTGACAGAAACATTGGAAAGACAGAACATCCCTGTATGTCCCTCACTCAGATCCCCTATGAATAACATTTTACATTCCTGTGCTACATTTATTATAACTAAGGAACCAACATGGATACATCGCTATTAAATAAGGCCTATGTTTTATTCAGATTTCACTGCTTTTCCCTACTGTCCTTTCTCTGTTTCAGGATCTTATCCAAGTTACATACTGAGATGTCATGTCTCCTTAGCCTCCTCTGGTCTGTGACAGTATCTTAAATGTTCCTTGTTTTTGATGACCTTGACAGTTTTGAGGAGTACTTGTCATATATTTTGTAGATGGTCTCTCAGTTTGGGTTTGTCTGATGCTTTTCTCATTCTTAGACTGAGGTAGTGTGTTTTCAGAAGGAAGACTACAGAAGTGAAGTAAGCTTATCACTTCAAATCAAGGTATATGCTATCAACTGATGAATGAACTTGATCATCTGGCCAAGGTTTTGTTTGCCAGATTTCTCTACTGTAAAGCCCCTCCTACCCGCATACTCTATTCTTTGGAAACAAGTTACTAAGTGCAACCCACACTCAAGGTTGGAGGGGGAAAGGAGAGGAGAGGGGAGAATTAATTTTACTTCTTGTTAAAGGAAGATTTAAATAGATTATTTGGAATACTTCTGTAAAGATTTGTCTCTTATTTCCATCTGCCTATCCAATCATTTATTTATATCAGTGTGGACTTGCAGATATTTATTTTATATTTTGAAATATAATCTGATACTTTATTTGTTTTGTTCTCCAAATTATTCTAGTTTTGGCCATTGGGATCCCCTTTAAGTTGGCCTAAGCTTCTATGTCCCTTTGACATGTCCCATTCTTTTGTTCTGTGGGTATTTTTTTTCTTTCTTTTTTTTTTTTTTTTTGAGTTGTAGTCTCACTCTCTCACACAGGCTGGAGTGCAGTGGCACACACACATGGCCACTGCAGCCTTAACCTACTGGGCTCAGGTAATGACCTGCTGGGCTCAGACGAAACTTCCACCTCAGCCTTCCAAGTAGCTGGAACTACAGGCATGTTCCACCATGCCTGGCTAATTTTTTTATTTATTGTAGAGATGAGGTCTTGCCAAGTTGCCTAGGCTGGTCTCAAACTTGTGGGCTCAGGCAATCCTCTCACTTCGGCCTCCCAAAGTGCCGGAATTATTGATGTGAGCCACTGCGCCCGGTCTGTGGGCACTTTCTTACTTTCTGGCACTGCATGCTGTGGGTTCATTTCCCTGCCTTAGCCTTAGAACCAGTCATTTCTTCAAGGAGCCCTGGTTCCTTTTATTGGAGAATGATGTTAGAAACCAAGATCTAGGTATTGGGTGTGACTTTCCATTCTTGAAAATTTAACTTTTATGTTATATTTTTATGTCCAGTTGGTCATACAAGAGGTATATGATATTCCTACTCCCAAGATCAATACATCAACATCATACAAAAGAGCACACGATCAAGTGTTAGAGTGACTACAATTGTAGTTAAAATAAAAAGGAAGTTTAGGTTCTCATTGCTCAAATAACATAAAAAAGCAGTCATTCTTTTTCTTCTCTATTCTTGTTTTTTGTTATTCATGTCCAGTTAGTCTATACTGGATATAAGAAATGCTAATTTATTAACAAGGGTATGTTAAGAATCTGAATAAATGCTGTTTGCTTCAGACATGGGGTCCCAAACCATGAAAAATCTCCTTTCCTTCAGAAAGGAGAATTGTCAAGGGCTTAGAATATGTAGGGGAAGACTTCCTGGACACTGTGGCCTTTGACCTGGTACTTAAATGACAGATTCTGTCCAGGGGGTGAAGAATGGATTCTTGTATTTCTTTTTGGGAGAGACAGTAGAAAGAAACTGGGTTCAAAGATGGAGTCCTAAAGAGTTTCTTAAATAAATAAATGAACTTGGGATACTTGAGGTCTATTATTCTTCAAATTGTTGACGGATTTCCCTAATATCACAGAGATATGCTCCCTTAATCCACCTCTCTGAATGTTGACATTTAGTTGGGGGAGAGAGCCAACTGAGCTTATATTAATATGGCCACAATCATTAAATCTCTGCTACATGCTTAAATAGGAGAAATTGGGGCAAATTGTGTCTTCTGTGCCCATGGTGACAGCCGCATGCTTGGAACCCCCAATGTTGTTGGGTGGTAATTTTTGACTTTTGGTTTTCTTTTATGCAAAAAAGCCTTGGAGAGCCTATAGAAATGGACTTTTGAGATACTCTAAAATTTTCCCCTGGAACAGGGTGGCCAAAATGACTAGGGTCGGCATCGGCAAAGGAGGTTTAATGGATGGAGTCTTGTAAAAGTGTTCATTAGCCTCAGTTGGGGCATCGCCACATGAAAATGACCTCTTATCCAAACTCTTAGGTCAAGTGTGCTTATTTCAGACCTAGTTTATGTCTTTAAATGCTAGGCTTTGTTTTTGTTTCAATAAAAATGGCTACAATTGACCTGTTATCTTTTTAAAAGTTAAGTCCTGCTAGACCAGATGGTTTTCTTTATTCATTAGGCAGCTCAATGTGAATTGAAGCATTGATAAGAAATAGGGTGCAGGACAGAAAACACAAAACAAAACTTTTTCATATGCTAGAGAAGAAAATATAGGGAATATAAATCTTCCTCTTCTGCATTTAAGTTTTTTCACAGCATTGAAGGTTTTTAAGTCGTGGAAGATGGAAGATTTGTCCTTGATGATATTGTAATAGCACTTAATTTTGCCCATCTGACTGTATGGATTCATGTCAACTTTGAGTCACAGATTTTCTCAAGGTATATAACGATGTACAGTAGAAGTATATTCTGGAAGAGCTGATCTGGAAAGCCACATGCCAGTGTGACAGCAGGAGTCTACTGTACTTTATTCTAGTAAAACCACTCCAGGATTCTGTGGTATGATTTTGACTTGGGCAACAGAGACAGATGGATGTGTGTGAAGAATTGTCCTTATCTGCCCTAGTTATGTTAAAAGTGTTTGGACAGCGGAGGGATATTTTTTTCCCTTGCAACTTACTGCAGCCAAGTCCCATGGAGGACCCTATCCGATGCTTCAGACTCAGCTCCTGACACCCTCTTCCTCCAACAACCTCCACTCAACTCCACTTTAGCAGCTGCTCCCATAGCAACTACCAGACCTTGTCATCAACTGGAGTTGCTCCATTTTTGAAATCCTGAACTCTGAAATTCTCCTTTCTGACCACAACCTCTGATCCTTCTATCAGTCCTCACTCTTTCATGCCCTTGAAATATGTTCTTTGGTCTCCTTGGGACTCCCTGTCTCTTGACCTTTCCTTATGTTAGCAGTATACCACTCCCTCCTAGCTTCATTCCTCTTCCTACCTTGTGTGAGCAACCATTTCAACTGTACTCTCACAAGCATTCAGTTTTCTCGCTCCTTTGACTTCTTGTTTTATCTGTTTCTCCAATGTCTGGCTAATGAACTAACTCCCTCTCTCTCTCTCTTTCTGTCCCCTCTCGCTCTCCCCCTCCCTTTGCTCTCTCTCTCTCCCTCTCTCTTTTCATGGCATGTCCTGTGCTTCTAAGCTCTACGGAAGAAAATTTCCTAACCAGGGTGATCTCCTTCATTAAAAGTCGATGATTTCCAACCTCACCTAGATGGCTGAAGCTGTTTAGTAATCCCAGGGTTGAAACTGGAGTAGAGGGTGAGGGAGTTGCCCAGAGGGCAGAATTTAAAGAAGCCCTGCCTCTTGGTGCCAATGCTGATTTGCATGACACTGTACATGAGTACATGAGTGCCTCCTTACATTTTGTGCTTTAGGCACCACGCCTGTCTCGCCCTAGTCTTAACCCTGACATTTACTCATCTCTTGTTACCCCTTGCAAGTACCGCTAGAGGAGACAACTCTAGCCTTTATCATAGTTTTCAGTGTGTCTGTCCGCCCACATGTCTACATACACAAGATGACATTTCCTACTTTATTGAAAAAACACTGGTCAGCAGACTTGAATTCCCTCAACTTATTGCCATCCCACCACCAAACATACCCAGTCGTAGAACTACCTTCTTTCATTCCCTTTGCTTTAAGAAGAAAGATGTTCCACAATCTTTCACTTTTTCTTTTGGTCACATTGCTTCACAAACCTTCTAGGATCCTCACCTACCAATTATCTTCTTCCTTTTTTGCATTGACTCTTTGTAAATATCATTGAGTCCTTCCTTAACTAAAATTAAAGTTTTTTCTCAATTGTGTCATCCTTTTGAGCTAATTCCAGCCTCCAATGTATGTGAAGAGTGGTCTCTATTATTACTCACCTTCCATTTGCCACCCAAGCACTATACCATGTACTCTCTTAGGGTCCCTGGTGATCTTCCAGTGGCCACATTCATTGGTTTCTTCTAAGTTCTCATCTTATCCAGCCTCTGTAACACAGTCACTTTGGCCCTGCTTTCCTTGGTGTCAGAGCTGTTCCTTCCTCTGATTCTCCACTCACCTGTCTGGTGCTTCTTCCTCCGTTCTCCTTTCTGGCATCTGTCTCTCTTGCCTGGTCCTCACAAGCAGCTTGTTCCCAAGTTTCATCTTGAGTCTTCTCATCTTACACCACACTCTTCCCTTGAATGACAGCGTACTCCCATGGCTTCAACTACCACCTATGCACTCACTTATGAAACCCATATCCTTATTCGCTGCTGAGACTTCCCTGTTGAACTCCAAATCCAGTTCTTCAAGCTCAGTCCTTCCAAAATCAAACTATCTTGTCCCCTAACCTGGTTCTGTTTTTGTATTTTTGACTCTCTGTTAAGGCATATTCGCCTGGCAGGCCAAGTTAGAAATATCAAATTCGTTTTTTAATTTTAATTTTTTTTTAATCCCCTTCATATACAGTCAGTTGAGTCAGTCTTCAAAATGGTCCCTAAAATGGACTGGTCCTTTTTTTTTTTTTAAGATAGGGTTTTACTTCACTGCCCAGGCTACAGTGCAGTGGAATGATCGTGACTCACCGCAGCCTTGACCACCTAGACTTAGGCAATCCTGCTTCAGCCTTCTAAATAGCTGGGACTACAGATGTGAACCACCATGGCTGGCTAATTTTTTGAATTTTTTTGGTAAAGACAAGGTCTTGCTATGTTGCCCAAACTGGTCTCAAACTCCTGGGCTCAAGTGATCTTCTCGCCTCTGCTTCCCAAAGTCCTGGGATTACAGGCATGAGCCAGTGCACCTGGCTGACCAATCCTCTTTATACACTCATTGTCATCTTAGCTTAATTTCTTGTTATATTTTGCCCCAAAACATTTAGTAAGCCCCAAGTGGTCAATTGGTCTTGTTTATACCGTAGTCTCTCCCCTCTATAAAATACCAAGTTTGATACAATCATTTTCCTGATCAAAATCCTTTGGGGTGAGTGGGCCTATTTCAGTGGAACAGAGCAGCTTTTCTTGCCTATTCATACCCTTGCCATGAAGAGATGGCCTCTGCTGTGTGTTTTTGGGGAGTTTTGAGGGCTCTCATAGGTCCTTCTTTGTGCCTTGTCCCTGCATTTTACTTTTTGTCTCAGTATTGAAAAATGTTCTGGAGAATAATAAAGGTCTAATTTATCCTTTTAAAAAAATCCTTCCCATTGACTATATGAATCTCAGATCCAAAGTCCTCAGTGTGGTGTTTATGGAATATCTTTCATGGTTTACCTCTCCTTTCTTGCTCCCTTTTTTGTTGTTGTTGTTGTTTTTTGAGTTGGAATCTCACTCCGTCTCCCAGGCTGGAGTGCAGTGACACAGGTCACACACTCACGGCCAACCCAGCATTGACCTGCTGGGCTCAGGCGATCCTTCTCCATCAGTCTTCCAAGTAGCCAGAACTACAGGCGCGTACTACCACGCTTGCCTAATTTTTGATTTATTGTAGAGACGAAGTCTTGCCAAGTTGCCTGGGCTGGTCTAGAACCTGTGGGTTCAGACAATTCACTCGCTTTGGCCTCCCAAATTGCTGGGATTACAGGCTGAGTCACTGAGTCCGGCCTCTTCCTTTTAACCATAGCTGTAACTCTAGCACACTACTCACTTGCCGCTTTCTTAACACTCTTTCACTTCCTAGAATGCCTCTCCAGACTTCTCTTTCTAGTCAACTCCTATTTATCCTCCAATATCTAGCCCAAATGTCATCTCTCTCTAGAGACTTCCTGTGTCTCTTGCTTTCCTTCCTCGACATATAAGGACTTTGCCTAATCTTCTATTAAAGCATGTATTCACTGTACTGGACATAGTGTTCTATATCTCAGTCTGTTTCAGTAAGCTATAAACTTATTAATATCAGGAATTCAGCCTTAGTCACCTTAGTAAACCTTGCATCTAACATAGTATGTTATGCATAGTAGGTATTCAAACATGTTTCTTGAAAAAATAGTGACTCCTACCCTGATGCAAACTTAATGGATGAAGTGAGAGCAGTTATTCATCTTACTTGCCCTCAGTTTTCTTCTCTTCTAAGAGAAGGGAGTTGGAGTAGAAGGTCTTAAAGTTCACTAAATTGCTGCAATCCTGTGCTGGTGTATTGGAGCTGCCTATTGCATATTGCATATTGCATATTGCCTATTGCATATTGGAGCTGCCTAAGAGGCCACTGGGAGACCTAGAGATGAAGTTTATATCAGAAGTACGTTGACACATTGCAGAAAAAACTTCTTGGAAAACAAGGAAAAGGTGAGGACAGTAAAAGGGAAGATGAAGTGAGAAACATTAAGGAAGAAAGAGTTGGCTGGGCACTATGGCTCATATCTGTAATCCTAACACTTGGGAGGTCGAGGTGGGAAGATTGCGTAAGCCCAGGAGTTCAAGACCAGTCTGGACAACATAGGGAGACCTCATCTCTTCAAAAAAATAAAAAAAATTAACCAGGTGTGGTGGCATGCACCTGTAGCCCCAGTCACTTGGGAGGCTGAGGCAGAAGGATCACATGAGCCCAGGAGGTCGAGGCTGCAGTGAGCCATGGTGGTGCCATTGCATTGTAGTCTGGGCGACAGAGTGAGACCCTGACTCAAAAAAAAAAAAAAGAAAGAAAGAATAAGATGGGAATCTTGTGCCTGCTGAATCTCATGCCTACTAGTGAATTTTATAATTTTATAATTCACTCGTCAACATTTATGACGTATCTGCTACGTGCAGGCTGTGGGGATCACAGTGCAAGTTTGAGACGTGATCACGGTCCTCAATGAGCTTGTGCTCAAGTGGGTTAAAACCACATATATATATGTAAGATTGTGGTTGCAATAATGCTTGAGTGTTTTATATTGTCTAAGATCAAGAAAAAACAAAAAGGAAAACAATCTCCCAGGGATAGATGGACAGCCTCGTAGCCAGGGCAGCCACTAGCACATGGAGTCTTTTTGTGTGAATTACAAAAAGGTACTTCATCCTCTGGCTTGGATAATGGCATGTGGACTGGACTTCAGTCTCCACCGGCTACGCCCAAGTCTGTTCAGGGCAAAACCTACACACATTCCCTGTAGAGCTGCCCCTCCCAGCCAGGGTCTTAGGACAATCTGATGGGCTTTGGTACCATAATGCCTAGGCGTGCCATGAGGATCATTGGTTGAGGATGGATCCCCATGACACTGGTTCATTCATGGTGAGGCTGGCCAAACCTGTCCAAGTGTCACTGAATGTAGTTCAGTTCTTGACTTTTCTTTCTCTCCTGCCCAAATTTAGATTGCAAGACTTGTTGACCCTGGGCCCGCATTCTAATGCCAAAGGGGATGATACTGGTGCTGGAACCCCCTCCCACGATCCCTCTTTCCCTCCCCATACGTCTGCTTTGCATGATTTGCCCCAGTCTGTCTGAGACCCTGTTGCTGTGGTGGGATGGTGTGATCTGCCTCGTAAAGTTTCAGAGGCTGAGCCATGCCTTTTGCTCTGCTGGGCACCCTAATGGGAGGGGACTCCAGTGCACAGAGGCCCGCTGTCTGCTCTGGGTTCTGGCTAGTAGGAGAAAGCCTGTGAGTGACGTGAAGGGCCTTCCAGTGAACTGAGTGACCCGCGCAGGCTGCCAGGCCTCTGTTTCTTCCTCCTCCATCGCTCATTTCTCTCTTTCCTCTCGACTTCATTCCCTGGTGGGCTGGCTGGGAATCAGCGGAGGGAAAAAGTAATTGAAGTGCTTAAGAGGAATTGTTTGGGGGAGGAGGAGGCAGGGTCAAAAGGAGAACAATTAAGAAGCAATGTGATACAACTGTGTGGAGAAGAATTTAGTATGAATATAATGATCAATTTCCTAATAATTAGGTCTCTTAGACGGCAGAATAGTTCCCCAAGAGGCAATGGTGGGAACCCCATTGCTTGGTCATTTCTAATTAGACTGGAGAAGCACTCATGGAAAATACTGCAGAGAAAATCCCCCACTCTGGGGGGATGGGCACGTGACCCAGGGGCCCTCCACTATCTCTCATTTCTATGATTCATTGATGAGCACATAATTCACTGATTAGTTAGGCAGCCAAACTTTAAGGGGTTTATTGGTTTCTCACCTCACCTCTGGACCTTTTAAATTGACCAGATCTATTATCTTCAAAGGGAAAATCCAGGGCAGGCAGTGACCTAGGCCAGGGCAGATTCTGCCTCATTTCTACAAAATAAGTTTAAACATAAAAACCCGATCCCATTCCTCATCTGCCCTGCAGTGGGTGTGGACTGTCTGAAGCTTTCCCTCAGTGACGTCTCCCTTCCCCTATGAGTCTGCAGGGCACTGATGGGATTTATTTAGAGGAGCAATGTCCTTAACCAGCGTGTATTCGGTTATCAAGCGCCTTACCAAGAGCCCATTCAGTGCGCTGGTTAAGCACAAGGGCTCTGGGGCCAGCCTGGGCTGGTACTGACTCAATTCTTCCCTATGTGACCTTGAGCCAGCTGTTAAGTTTTCTATGGCTTATTTTTCCCACCTGTAAGATGGTGCCCATAAAAACAGCTACTTCATTTGGTTGCTGTGAGGACTGAACGAGTTAATATTTGGAAAGTACTTCGGACTGTGCCTATCAAGTACTCTGGACAAGTGCTATCTTGGTGGTTGGTGGTTGTTATCATAACTAAATTACAATCACTGCTGCGGAATATGTCCTCCTTTAGAACTCTTGAATTTGTTAGTGCTCTGTTTGCCATATGCTGATAGGCATGGATTGACTGTCCTGGGTGTAGTTTTGCATTTGGGCATTTGCCTTAGCAAGTATTTGTTGATCTCTACTGTGTGCGAGGGAAGAGACAGTCTCTGCCTTGGAAGGGTGAATGATCATGAGTGTGTGTGTGTGTGTGTGTGTGTGTGTGTATGTATGCACATGTGTGTTTGCTTGGGGTGGAAGAGAGCAAGAGCACAAAAAATCATCCTAAAAGTCTGTTGAGGCCAGGGTGGTGCTCATGCCAGTAATCCTAGCACTTTGAGAGGCCGAAGCAAGAGGATTGCCTGAGCTCAGGTTTTTGAGACCAGCCCAAGCCACATAATGAGACCTTGTCTCTACAAAACAAGTTGAAAGATTAGCCAGGTGTGATGTTCACTTCTGTAGTCCCAGCTACTCAGGAGGCTGAGGCAGAAGGATTGCCTGAACCCAGGAGGTTGAGACTGCGGTGAGCCATGGTCACGCCACTGCACTCCAGCCTGGGCAACAGAGTGAGACCATCTGTTGTGTGCCATGAGATTCCTTCTCCTGTAGGAATACCAAGCACACAGTGATGTCATCTGATTGGAGTGCGGTTGGTGGTCCAGGGAGAAAGGTGGCAATGGGAGCAGGCCTTGAGGGCTGTTAGAGGACTTTTCAAGTTGATATAGATCTAAGAGATTGGCACTTGGCAGGGGCATGCAGTTCACGGAGGAGAGGCCTGACAGGTCCTCCCAGACGATGTTGCAGAGGGCCTCAGATATTAGACAGGGAACTTCTGTTTCCTTTGGTGGGCAACAAGGATCCCAGGGAGATGTCTAAGTGAAAGATAGCTAGGAAGAGCTGTGCTTCCTGAAGACCCATCCAGTAGAAGCGTGGAGGGGGCAGAGCCTGGCTGGGGAGGTCAGATGCAGAGGCCAGCGTGCTCCCACAACACTTCCGTGTCAGCCGGGCCCCAGAGCTCTGCCACTTTCCTTTCCAGTCCTGCAGGATACTTACCCTCCTGATGGCAGGAACCCAGCTATAGTGCACCTGGGCACCTCTGACAGCCTGGCCTTCATGAGAACATGCATTTCTTCTCCTCCTTTTAGGTTTTAGAGTCAGTGTGCTAGGGCTGTTCCAGAACCATCGTGTGGAACTTTAAGGAAATGATGTATGTATGCCCCATCTCTTCAGCATCTTCCATTTAAGGCAATAGGAACTATATCCTGTAAGAATCTGACCCATATACTATTACTTGGGTGCATTTGGGCATTTTAATTGTGTCCAGTAGATGGTAAAGAGCCTTTTGTGTTCTTGGAGAAGAGAGGTGGCTGAATCTTTTGCCATTAAAAGGAAGGAAGGAAAGAAAACCATTATTGGACACCAATTAGGTCCCCAGACACCTTGCGATGTGCATAAAATTTTATTTTATCATTTGCCTCATCGTAACTCTACAAAGTTAAAGTTCTATCCATATTAAAAATGAAAAAACTGAAACCTGTGCAAATTAATTTTTCTGACTCTGAAGCACATAGATAGATGACGATCTCTCACCAGGTGGCTGTGTGTCAGAAAATGCCCAGTCAGTTTAGAGAAGGTGGTTACTGTTTAAGGCTGGCTCAGTCTCTGCTTCTCTACTCTGTTCTGTCCACTTTGGTCCTAATCAGGGTAGCTGGAAATACACTGAAGGATAATGGGCATTATGTGAACCTCGTTCCCAGGTGTGGACCAGGGCAGCTCTGGCCTTGGGGGCACAGTCACCTTCACCATGACCTCTCTCTCCCTCCACTTGGAGTGTCTGCTTCCTCACTTAGTTTCCAGTTGCCAATGGTCTACAGCTGGGAAAGGCACCTGACTCGCTTATCTGCCAAATCTCAGTCCTCTCTTTCCAAGGAAACCCCAGCTTCCTCCTTGCGGATTGCTGAAGAGAGCTGGGGGGACCTCTCTTCACTCTCGCGAGTCTGCAGTAGATCTGACAGCTGTAAGAGGCACAACCCTAGAATGTCCTCGAATAGGCAGACATACCCCATTGCCAGCCCTCCACAGCACTGAGAGGGGATTCAGGCAGCCTTTGCTTGGAAGAGGATCCAAGAGGCTGTTGTTTGTCCCCTGTGTGACATTTGCTTTTCCACTACTTTTAAATTCCAAGGTTTTCACAGAGTTATTTTCTCCCCTTTGCCCGAGATAGAATTATTCTTGAATATTTTCTCTACCAGTGCCCTGGAATCCCACCCGTCCCATGGTTATCTTCCTCTTGCCCCTGAAGCATCATCATACCCACACTGCCTTTCAAAACACAGGTTTAGGGAACATGCCCACCACCTCCAAAACTTTGGTAAGGTTCAGGTCATCTCCTCTATTGCAGACTGTGTGTGTGTGTGTGTGTGTGTGTGTGTGTGTGTGTGTGTGGTGAGGCTGAACAGGAGGCCTACTGGGGGGGTGGTGGAAGGTTCTGGTGCTAATTGAGGCCATGCATTTTGTGCTTGGGTGCCGGCTGGCGAGGCAGATTTAGAGGACTATCGGGAATCTCAGATTAAATACCATTAAAGCCAACTTCTCATACCCCTGCTGTTCAGCGCGCACGCGGGGAAAGCGGAGATCGGATGTTCAGGATTCTTGTTTGGGAAAACCATATGGAAAAACCACACAGCAGTAAGTCTATAATCAGGGCTTACAACATGCGGCCCATTGGGTGCCAGGAGTGCTGCTTCACCCCCCTCCAGAAGGTACATGGGATTTAGTTCCCTGATGAGGAAACTGAACCCAAGAAAGGAAGTCTTGTTTCCACAGGGAAAGAGCACATTTCCTCCCAGAGTATCCAAAGGCATAGCTCTCACAATGTTTTTTCTATAGTTATTATAGTTATTCTCAAAGTATTTTCATGTTTGTTTCACTGATCCTTTTAACGAGTCTACTGAAAGTAGATAGAGAGTCTTATGTTCCCTTTTCCAGCAGGGTAAAAAGCAGTCTCACAGACAGGGGGTGTGATGATGCGGCCGCCGTGACCAAGGGTTGGCAGTAGGGCTGTACATGAAGGTTCAGTCTGTGTAACATGTAGAGGGCCTGGTCAGGAGAGAGAGGAGGGACTGAAATGAAGCCTACACTCTGCTTACTTACCAAGCTGTATGCCCAGGCACAGATGGTATCTACTGAGAGAGGGGGCACTTTTTCTGAGCAAAGCCTCCACTCCACATGTGCCTTCAGTGGCTCAGACTGGCCCCTCTGACCCTGGCTCCTGAGCTAGCCTTGCTCTGATGCAGTGCACTCACCTTAGGCCCTGATTCTATATCAAGGTCACCCGAGGCCTTGGCATTTGTATACTCAGAACAACTTTGTCACTCCATGCTATCGGTGGGACAATTTTTCTTATTGCCCAACATGGGAAAGTGAAGTTGACAGATGCCCCAGCTCAAGGGAGGTTTATAAGCGGAATGAAAATAAATATAGGGTATTCATCTTGGTAAATATGAGGTGACTCAAGTTTAAGGATTAGGATAGCATCTTCACAAGATGTAGGCACTTCTGGAAGTACGTGTATCCATTCATGTTGGACAGAAGACAAGAACCAACAAACATCTACTGCATTTGAAGACCTCTCACATCTGCAGATATGTTGATAAAAAGAAGTCCCGGGGCCGGCCCTCAAGGAGCTCTCAGTACAACGTGAGAATTAGAAAGTAAAGCAACATTACAGCATCATGTAAGTGTGGTCATTGAGATGGCGGCACCTGTCCATAAGGCTGTGTGAGGGTTGACCAGGTGAGAAGGGGCAGGAGCTACAGATAGAAAGGGCCATGATATATATGATGCTTGGGCTTAGACAGCACGCTGACAGTTTAGAAAAAAAGCACGAAGTGAGGGGTGTTGCAGGAGAGTGGGGAGAGATCAAGTCGTGCTTCGGTGGGGTACGGGCATTGAAGAACTCTGCAGGCCATGCTGAGAATTTGAGCCTTTTCCTGCAGGCAGTGGGCAGTCAATGAGGGGATTCTAAGTGGCAGAGCGAGATGGTTCTTTTGTGTTTTGGCAAGAGGACCGCTCTGGCCACAGTGTGGAGTGCAAACTGACGGTAGTATGGCCGCCCCAGGGGGAGGAAGGTTACTGCCGGGATCCAGAGAGGAAACGTGCTGGGTCTGAAGGGAGGAGGTGACAGCGGAGGCCTGCTAATATTTTTTAGGTCAAGTTTTTGAACATCTGCCAAACGATGGCATGCATTTTTTATTTCCACCAACCTCCCTGGAATGGACCGACAGACGTGACAACCCACTTGAGCAGCAACAACGAGGGAGTGGAGGGAGGGAGAGCGGGGAAGGAAGAAGGGGGGTATACAGAGCGAAGGACAGGGACAGGCTCTAACGGGGTGCTTCCTTTTGTACTGCTGGTAGAGGCATTTTTGTTTTCTTTCCTCCTCCCCTTTGAAAGAAGGGTAAAGACCAAATGAAATATCTGCAAATGGCATAAAAGCAGAAATGGGATTTTTAAACAGAGCACATTAACAACATTAAAAGCTTTTGTCTGCATGACAGCCAAATGAACATATAGGGTTGTGGACTGGAACAGTTTATATTGTAATGGCTTACAATACCCCCTGCAATGAGAGAATGCATCATTTTTAGAACTATTTGATTCACTTAATATACAGGCTGATGCAAACTGTATATAAAAAACATGTAAAACAGCATCAATGAATTTCAAAGCGAGCAGCAGATTTTTTTTCTTTGCAAAAACCCTGTCTTCTATGAAAGACTGGTTTTAAAAAATGAACTGTGTTAATGACACGTGTAAGCTTGATGCATACAAAATATTTTTTCTTTTTTTTTTAATGGCCTGCAGAATAAATTTGAGCATCAACACAATGCTTCACAGGCTTAACATTTCTCAGCTGCTATGAATCATCAGCGCTAATGTATTCACAACAGACGAGGACCAACTGCTGCTATCAAAGGACTTGCTTGAATAACTGTAATAACTGGAAAATTATTTTGATAGCCTGAAACAATCTTATATATCACAGAACTTTATTAAAATAATATCAAATCAAATTAGCCTGTATCCCCATAATGAATTAAGTAACAGGTTATGCTGATATTAATCTCAGCTAGCTTGCAGGCATTGCAGCAGGAACATTTAATAAGTTGGTCCCTGTTGCTCTGAACTAGCAGAAATCCTCGAATACCCATGCTTATTCAGAGAAAATACATCAAAAGGCTCTCTCTAAATAATGTGCCCATTTTTGTGCCTTTGGTGAAATTATTCATAAGGAGTGAAAAAAAATCTTTGGAAAATCTCCTGAGAATTCTGATTAGCTGTTGACCTGTAGTAGAAGCTGTTTTTCATAATCCCCTAAACACTGTCTAATTCTTGCCTCAATCAGCTCTGGAAATGCTGGCTTTACCTTAAAATAATGTGATAATGTTGCCTTATCATCTTTAAGTGAAACAGGCAGTGGCAAGATGGTTCTATCACTTTATTTTCCATATCCCATAGCATAGCTCCGGTTTAAGTCCTGATCTTTGATCCTCAGCCATTTCTGGTTGTGCTGGTACGTGGCACAGGGTGAAGAAGGTGAGCTGCAAGCCTGGGTATGTTTGTTTAATGCAGATGTTGGTAAAGAAGCGCCTGTGTATTCAGCAAGTCCCCGTCTCTTCTGTCCTGGAAACTTTTCCAATTCCACCAGTTTCTCACATTTCTAAAGGAAGGAAGAAAGAAAATGAAAGCCAGAGATGTTGGTATAGAACGTGTCAATTGCGATGTTCGAAAACAAATAGATCTCGAGGGGCAGAGGAGGAATCAGAAATGATGAGCCGCTCCCATTCTGCTGAGTCCCTGCCTGCCAGTGTCTCCCTGCCTGGTTCCTCGAGTGGGTCTTCTGAGGCTTGTTGCCCAGAGACGACCCACGTGCCATGCCTCAGAAATCAGGGCTTTTACCTTGAAAGGGAAGGCCCTGTTCTTTTGCTTCTGTGGCCCCCACAATTTCTAACACGGTGTTTGGCACACTAAGCACTCCGTGGTTGTCTGTGGAACTGGGTCACTATTTTCTACTCGTCAAATGGCGTCAGGACACAACCGTATTCAGCAGAGTGGGACATAATTGCCCACAGATGAATTACAAAATAATAACAATTTTGGTCCCTTTGGCTAAGCTCCACTTAAGGCCACTCTATTTGAACACAGTCTCCATCTCATCTCCGGGTCTCTGTTCAATGTTGCTGGGTCGGTCCTCAGAGGCCCCCTCCGCCTCATTGTCTGAGACGCCAACCCCTGAGACCCCGGTGGGTGCATTTATCTCCCCTTGTAGGTCAGCTCACAAGTTGATAGAGAATAAATGTGTTTTCTTGATGATGATGAGAACCGTGATGAGACATGGCCCCTGTGCTTGAAGAAATGGGATTGTAAAAACTACCTGAAGTGGCTGAACTTTTAACTGTGCTAATTATCTGTAACTACCCCTGGGAGCTGAGCTTCCCATAGTGAGCTTGCTGGGCCCTCACAAGTTTAGCTATTCTGCAAGTGGCACCAATGTTAGAGTCTAAACAGACGGTGTGACCTTCAGAGATTAATCAGTTAAAGCATCCCTTATGAAGCTGTTTTAGATTATTCTTGACAGTAGCTGTTTTTGACAGGAGAAGGTCAGAATCAAAGTCCTTTTTCAACCATTGTAGGACACACGTCTGCATCAAATGTAGCAAACATGCAGAAATCATTGAGGAAAGGTGCAGGCGTTGTTTTTAACTCCCCATTTTCATGCTTTCCTTTAAAGCAGAGACGCTTGGAACATGACAAATGGGGAAAAATGTTTTCCACCTGTATGCCCAAGCCTATCTGTGGAGACACATAATACCCCTTTGCGCGGAGTCTCTAACATATTTGAACATTTCCCCCTTTGATGTTGAACCATGGGTCTTAAGTGCGCTCCCCACAGTCCACTTTTACTCTGTGAGTCAAATTGAAGTTCTTGAAATGGGGCCGATGGCTTTGCTGGAGTGTGAATGTGCTCTCATTCTATAAGAAAGAGGAACCCAATCAGGGCATTGTGTTTCAGTTTCTTTTATGAAATAAGTCACTTTCTGGCAATTGCTGTTTGCTTTTAAAAGCTGGAAGAGTCAATTTGGGGTCTAAGGGGCTGGAGAGGAAGCCCCCAACTGCTGGCAATTGCTTCTTGCTCCGTGTGAGTTTGAAGCTATTGTCCAGGCGAGAGAATGTAGGGTAAGTCGGGCCCGATGCAGGGGATTCCGTATTTCAAACACACGTCATGTCGTTTTCTTTAATTCAGTCGGATAGCAATTCAGTGGGATAACCTAAATGCATAATAGATTCAAAAACACAAATACAACTCAATCTCTTTATTGGGGATCATTCCAGAATTGATTTATTTTCAAGGAAATAATACATTAGTAGCATTTTCCCTCTGACACATGTACTTTTTTCCCCCTTAAAGTATAAGGCTCAGTTCTGGATAGAGAATGATGGACTGTCACCCTCATTCTTTCCTTTTGGAAACCAACGAAAAAATCCCACTGCCTTGAAAACATTGCAGGGAAACAATGGTGACACTTCCTGTTTTTTAAAAAAACATGAACCTGGTTTTGACTTTAATATTGGAGACCAGAGATCTCAAAGCGAAATAACTCCTAGTTCTTTATATGACTGGGACTGCAGACAAGAGGTCTGGAAGCCCAGGGAGAGAAGCCCAGGATACCTTCCTGGCTTGTCTTCCTTGCCCCAGTGGAGACATGGAAGAGGAAGGAACCATCTTTTAAGCCCCGAGAGTCTTCAGTCTCTCTCAGGAGTAAAATAACTTATGAGTATGCTGGATTGCATGTGTGCTTGGATCTGTGCTGAGTGCTGGTGTCTATGACTTATAAAATACTATTCCCCGTAATCTAGGCCGGTGTGTGGTTTAAGAGATGCGAAATAAGTCAACAAGACAATGTGGCATACCACAAAATCATCCTCTCAATTCCTTTCACAGAGGGAGTTCCAACCTCTGGACAAAACTGGTCGTGAGGCCCAATTAAGTTAGCTGGTTGAGGTCTTCATTCATATTCCCATCTTTCTGATATCTACTGAGAGATCACCAAGTGCCCGACACTGCTAGACATTGAGGAAGGTACCTACAAGTATAAAGTAGTATCTTTGCTTTCAAAGATTATTCATTAGAAATCCACACACAAAAAAGTTAAATAGTGATACCAGGTGATATAAAAGGTATATCTCAAATTATCTAAGGATTCGTAAGAAGAGGTCTAATTTTGAGGTCAAGAAGACAGTCGTTTTCACTTGCCTAGTGATCAGATGGGGCTCTTAAACTAGATCTGAAAGTCCTCTCTACAGTCCTTCAGTTGACAAAAAAGAAAAATCTCTGGCTGGGTTAGCAGGTAGGAAGCAATATTAAAGATTCTGTGGTGATAAATTGTCATAAAATGCAAATAACAATACTGAATGCCATTTATTAAGCTCTTATTCTACACTAGACGTTGTGTGCTAAGTGATTTCTGTGTATTTATTAAACTTAATCCTCATTAAAGTCTTATGAGAAAGGTACTTTTATTATTTCATTTTACAGATGAGGACATTGAGATCTAGATTGTATTAATTAACTTGCCTCTGTGACAATTGGAGGAGGTAGAATTCGTGCCAGATTCGTGCATCC
This sequence comes from Tarsius wallacei, assembly GCA_963574415.1. NCBI lineage: Eukaryota > Metazoa > Chordata > Mammalia > Primates > Tarsiidae > Tarsius > Tarsius wallacei. The sequence goes on along the minus strand of CAUYQG010219433.1, from coordinate 45,785 downwards.
CAGTCATCACCTAATTACCACGGTCTGCTACATGGGTTCCATCTCATGTGGCCAAGATAGTTGTGAGGGAAGCTGGGAGGAAAACTGGACTCTCTAAGTCAAGGGGCTGCTTAGCAGTGTGAGTCTGGGGTCACACAAGAGGAGAGCATAGAGATACTGGGGCAAGCCCATCTTCCAACCTGGGATGAAACCACCAAAATGCCCCTTCTGGATGGTGAAGAAAGAACTGAATAATAACTAAGCGATCATAGTATAAGGTACACTGAATTTGCAGCCAAATACCAAGGAGTGTTTGAGTGAGAATGAAAACCTATGGCTCGGATATTTACCCAAAAAGCTGCATTTTGTTTGGGGAAACACGGAGTGATGATGGGAGTTTTTTTTTACACAAAGTGACTAAGAGGCCATGGCATTTGGGACCCAGCGGTTACCACTGCCTCTACCAACTTCCTGAGAAAATAATTGCTAATCAGTGAGCTGCCAGCCAATTGTCTATTTCCCCTTAGGCTAATTGGACTCTGATCATAAATACCCTAAACCAGTGCTCTTTGACAAGGGTGCCTAGAGCGCAACACTGGGATGAACTTCCCCTTGCTGTGACAGTTTCCCAAGGTGTGGGTGAGGATGGTGAGGAGGAGGCAACACCTTATCGTTGATTTGAAGCCGCCGTCCCTTCAGTCACTGCCTTTCTATTTTCTGGGGGGTGGGGGTGGGGGGGGGAGGCTGCCAGGGACTTCAAAGAGAGTTGCGGTTGCCATCTTCATCTCCTGGAAAGACCCAAGTCCTGTTCATGGTTGGGTATTGTGGACTCTTGAAAACCACCAGGCTGTGTGCAACTAAGCCAACTTCTTGATAAAATGTGCTTCCTGGTTTCTGGCAAGCACTCCAAACATCCAGTGTGGAAATAAATATCAATCCAATTCAACAATTAAAAATATCTGATCAAGGACTTAGTGTATGCCTAGAACTGGGTAAGTAACTTCAAATAATAGAATACTGATGAGCTGTGTGACTTTGGACAAATTACTTAATCTCTCTGATCCTCAGTTTTTTCCTCTGAAGAATAGAGATAATATCACCTGCCTGTCAGGGCTGTTGAGAGGATTAAAGAAAGCAATTCACGTAATGGATTTAGTACCATCAGTTTAGGGAAGACCCTCTGAAAACAAGATCCTTTTAGTTTTCCGGTGAGAAGAGGTCACTGAACTTAGAAAGCTCTAATCCCATGGGTGGTCCTTGTTTCTCTCCCCAAATTTGGGGAGACATAGTTTACACTAAGACTTCACATGGTATTATTAGGAAAACTGTGCAATTTCTTCAAGAAGTTTTTAATATTCTTAGGTAATTGTGATGCTCACAGATGTGGGTCTTTAGCTTCTGTTTTTTGATTCAGAGTCTGAGTATCTGTCCAGAGTTCGCTTATAGGTCAACTGAGCTCCTCAGCTTGTGTCTTCAGGAGTGGGCAGGCACCACAAAGACCTGAGACTGCAGTGCCACTAGGTGCCCCTGCCATCCATGCCTCTCCAAGACCCACAGGTACTCCAGCTCTGCCCTGGCATTTATCCTGAGCTAGCCGTGTGAGCGGTTTTCAGAAAAACAAGATGGTGGGTCACGTCGAAGTCTCCTCTGCCTTTCTCTTGGATCCATTACAGGCCCTGGTGAGAAAACAGGCAGTTAATATGCAGAGTTCCTGTGCTTAAAACACTGAGAGTATATATATATATATATTTTTTTTCTCTACACTTTAAAAATACATATAAATGTAACACTCTTCTTTGCTCATAATGAACAAAATGTCCAAAGTAGTGCTTAAAATACATTTTGAACAAACAGAAGCTGCATCTGGAAACATGGTTAGTGGGAAGTACAACTGTTTGGAGAGGTTTGATTTTTTTTTCTTTTCCTAAGCAAATGCTCTGAAAAGTTCATTTTATATCAGAACAGCTTTTTCTCGAACCTGTTTTAAAGTTAATTATCAAAAGCTTGCATCGCCTATCTCTTGCCTATGGATCCCTGCTGGGTTTGTTGTTTAGCTTTCCTTGGGAAAGAGTCGCTCTATAGAAGATCATCTACATGATGTCACAGTCCAGGGACTCTCACCGTCCTAGCTAATCAGCTTAGAACATCAGTACCTCCTTAATGTGGGATTTGGGACCTTCTGGATGCAGGGCGAGAAGCTGAACTAGTCTGCAAGCACATCACTTTATTTCTTTTGCTTTAAGCAAGAATAATTTGCCTTTTTTCTCTCATCTTTCTCCCTTGTTGTTTTGCCCCTGAAAACTGTGCAGCAAAAGCAACCTCCAGGGTGGACACTAAATCTTCTGATGCAGGCAGAGCAGTGATAACATCTGAACTGAGGGTGCTTTTCCAGGGCATGCTTGACAGATGTAGCAGGGCCTTTTAGGATTTAGTGCTGGAGCATATCTATTACCCGCGCTGCAGCACAGCTTGGCAGGAGCTGTGTGGTAATCTCCCATGAATTCTGTCTGACTTATCAGAGCAGCAGAGCAGGTTGCTGCAGGACGCAGAGGCTCTGCAGCCAGTTGGGGAAAGGCAGACCTTCCCTGGAAACTCTTTGAACTCTCTTCCATGGGGCACGTTTCCGAGGTGGGGTTTCCCTGCTCTGAAGTGTCATCCCCTGGCCCTCTTTGCTTTTGGAGATATTGTGTCAAGCGTGCTTCCACCCCACTGGCTTCTGAGTGTACAGTTTCAAGAGACCAGATTTAATTTCTGACATGGGTAATAGGTCCAGAGTGCTTGCTTTAAAGGAGGAGCAACTGCCCAGGTCTTTGATGGGGGAAGCAAATAGGATGCATGCTAGGAAACTTTCTTTCTTTCTTTCTTTCTTTCTTTCTTTCTTTCCTTCTTTCTTTCTTTCTTTCTTCCCTCCTTCCTTCCTTCTTTCTCTATTCCTCTCTTCTCCCTCTTTCCCTCCCTCTCCTCTCTTTCTCCCCTCCCTCCCTGACTCCCTTCCCTCTCTGTCCCTCCTTCCTTCCCTCCTTCCCCCTATTCCTCCTCCCCCTTTGTCCTCTCCTGCTTTCCTCTCCCATCTCTACCATCTTCTTACCCTCTTGCCTGCCTTCTCCTTTTCTCCCCACCTTTCCCCTTCTCTCTTCATCTCTGGCTCTGACAGAGGCCTGACCTCCCCACGGCACGCCCCAGTAGTCTCTTACCCAGCGCCTGCCTCAGGAGCCTCGTTTGGTTCTACCAGTGTGTGCTATTGGACAACCCCGTCTTTCTCTTCTTTAACGATTATCTTGGCATTTTATAAAAATACCAAGATTGATCACAAACACCAAATTGTTTAGATCACAGATTAAAGTTTAATTTTGGAGTTTTGCTGTAGGGTTAGAATTAGCTTCAGAGTGTGTGCCGCATAGGAGGTGCTGTAATTTGTTTTAAGGATAAGGCCTTCGGGCAGCTGTGCATAAAATGAGCATGCTTCCTTATTCCCACGGTTGATTTTTGAATGGGAGTGCAATTAGAATTTTTTCACCCAGAAGCACATACAGTCAGAGCAAAGATAATACCTTGAATGCATATCAGCTTAGGAGACCTCTCCTGGAAATTTATTTATTGTTCACCAAATCCTAATGCAAAGAGATTCATGTTTTCCATAACAACAACAAACTCACCCTTTCATTTCAAGTGTGGTGTGTTTGCAGAGACTCTTGCAGTGCCCATGCTATAGTCAAGTGAGACTTCAATGGTGAATTTCAATGTCACCTATAGAAATGTGGGACCAGTTATTTTCCTTTGTAGAATAGAACCTATTGGAAACCAAGTCTGGGTAAAGCAATGGCCTCTCTGTGTCCTCAGTGGTTGCAGAGAGTTTCTTGCCATGCCAGAAGCCCACTCCCAACTGGTGTTGAACCGTTTCCTTCCATGGAGAGTGGTATGAAGATGATGTTTTTCTGATTAATGATGCTGATCACATTTGTTTTCCCCCAGAGAAATCTTGTAATCAATGTCCACAGAATACTTGTTTAACCTAGCAAGCGGAGGTGATCTTTTCTTGGTCATTCAGATGCCAGGGTCACTGACTGAAAGAGGAATCTGGCCTCACAGACTGGTCAGTGTGAAGGAGTGGCAACTCCAATGGGTTCTGCATTATAAGTGGGCATAACCCTGCTGAAGAAAGTTCTAGCACAATGTCTATGTATGTATGTATGTATCTATCTAACCATCTAATTCTATCCAACTACTCACCTCTACCTACCTACCTACCTACCTACTGACTACCTGACTACCTACCTAGCTTCTTTCTTTTAAGGGCAGAATCTCAAGAGTTTATATGTGCCTCGAGGAGAATTTCTTTCTGGAAATCAGGACACTAGAATATATATATATATATATTCTATATATTATATTTATTTATTTATTTATTTATTTATTTTGGAAAAACTCATTTCACTAAGGTATACAGTTTGAATGATGAATATGCAATACACTTCTCCTTTGTTTTTGCTGTTTTGAAATCTTACAGACTATTTGGTTTCTGAAGGAAATTTGAGATCATCAATTGAACAATCATCTTCTCTCCCCCAGCACCCCCAACCAAGCAAATTTATCAAGCTAATTTTGATTTTCTATGAGACAGTGTACTGAACACATGTTTTGGTTAAAAATTATGATACTTTTGGGTTATGATATTTATGTCAGTAGGGACAAAAGGCACTTTATTTATAACCAGGTGTAGAGAATGTAAACCCACACCAAGCCTCCTTTATTAAACACGAATGTACTCAAGGTTAACGACATTCTTGGCTCTCTTATATGTGATGGGGTGATTTGGGTAATTCAGTCCAACAGGCAGCCCGTGTATTAAAAGACCCAGGCTGGTGTTTGACCAACTGGCTTAGTCCAAATGTTCCAGTCAGCGGTACAGTAGAAGATGTGTGTGGGGTTGGCATAGCATTTGTGCCAGGGAACATGTGCTGAGCCAACTCTACGCAGGCTACTGAAGAGACGAATGCCCATCTGTGGATTAGATCCCTGCCCTCCCTCAGGTGCTGATGTTGATGGGAAGGTATAATTCAGTCAGTTGAAGACCCTCATGTTATTACTGCCCTTTCCTTGGAAATAAAAACCCACTTATCTTGCCAACTCTTGAATAGCGAATTTCTCAAAGTCTCCTTGATGCAGCCATTTCTAATAATTCGAACTGATTTTACTATACCCTTTCCAATTTGTCCTAGAATTCAGAAAATATCATGTATTGTAGGCCTCGATTATTAAAAACTTTTTTCTATTTTTTCTATACATATGCACCATTTGTATTTTTTTCCTTTTTGCAAAGTTGAAGTTATAGTTTATTGTAAATTGATTGTTTTTTCACTTAATAATACAATGTATTTTTCCATGTCAATAAATATACCTCGACAGTGTTACTGTTACTGGCTGCCTGCTGTTTTAGTGTTTGGCTACAATAAACATCATTTGACCAATTTCTCCAATGTTAGCTTTTTGGTAAATTTTGGTTTTTGTCCTTGATCCATAGTCACTATATCACATATCACTGTAGTTAAACCTTTTGTGTACTCCCTTGATTGTTTTCACAGAATAATTCCCTAGAAGCAGAATACATGAATCAAGAAGCATTCACAAATTTTAAAGCTTTTGAATAATTTTCTCAAATTGTCCACTGGAATGATTCTACCATTTTATATTCTTACCAGTTGTGTGTATGAGAATACATTTGTCCTGACACTTTTCACATTGTCATTTTAAAAAATTAGTAATAATTTGTAGATGAAAATTGGTTTTGTTGTTTGGTTTGTATCTTCTTGATTTCTTCTAGTGTTTTCTTAGAATCTGTATTCGGTGTCATTCTCTAGTTGATCTGATTTGCATGATGATATTCTTTCTTTAACTCCATAAGGCAATGACTATGTTGTTCACTTTCTGAAACAGGAAGCATAGTACTGAGATGTGGTAGGTACTCTATGACTCCCTATTCAATTGAATTAACGTAAAATGAAAAAAAAGATTGAAGAACAATATCTCTTTTACAGGAATATAATTCAAAAGTCGGAGGTGGGGGCAGAACTTGGGAGAGGGATTAAAAATGAATGAATTTTCATTAGAAACTGGAAAATTTTAAGAAATCAAAGTCAAACTTGAGAGGATGCTGATCAATACAATCTCTTGTGTACTGCTAGTAGTACAAATACATTGGCAAATAATTTGACACTATCTCATAAAGTGAACATCTGCCCACTCCATGACCTAGCAGACACATTTCTAGAAAAACTCCTGCACATGTTCATACATTTTCCTCACTGTCTTTCTCATAACAGCAAAAGCATGGAAACGACTTGAATGCCAATTAACAAGAAAATGGGTAAATACACTTTGGTATACAATGGAATGCAATATATGTTACAATATGGCTAAACTTTGCAAAAGTAATGCTGAATAAGAACAGTCCCAGAACACCACACACAGTATCATATTATGTTTATAGTTCTCAAGAGCAAGAACAAGCTTAGGCTTATATGCATTTCTGGTAAAACCACACTTTAAAAAAGCAGTAAAAAATCAGGACTGTGATTATGTCTGGAGGAGAAGAAGGTGGGAAGGAAAAGAAAGATATGTGTGTGAGTGTGCTAGTTACTTGTAATATTCTAATTTTTGAATTGGGTAGAGCTCACAATTACATTGCACTTTATGACTTACATATGTGGTCTTTGTAAATTTGATTGCTTCAGATAATATATTTAAAAGATAATAAAGAAAGATTGCAAACATTCTGGTAGCAAGGACACAGTTTCTTAAGTCTTTTGAAAGAAAAACTCGGTCTTTTTGCTTTGCTGTAGTTCCTTAGTTGTTATAGCTGCTTTTTTCTAAAGTGGTACTTTCTAAAACTCTCTTCTTAGGTCATTGGTGAAAGTGTTTATTAATGGACAAATGTCCAAGGTGGTTTCCTAGCATGCCTACCACCCTTCTGTCCCCTAATGATTTCTCCTCTGACAAGCATCGCCTGGCGGATTGGGGGTAATGAGCTGGAATGACTCGGTTGGTCACTGATGCCTTTCTGGCCAACCTGACACTGTTCTCAGTCACCATGCAGGCTGAATGGGTGACTTTTGGAAGTCACAGCGACAAAGTTATTTTATTGTCAGAAAAGAACTTTTTATGTTTGATTCCATATGTTACTTTCTTACCACCCTCAATTGCCATTCTGAATTCAGGATATAACTGGATATTTCAAATATTTTCACTATAAATAAGAGGCAGGCAGCTTGAGTATATCAGGAGGGACTTTTCAAAGAGCAAAACTCATCAATATATTGAGGATCTAAAATGGTTAGTATCACTTTGGATAGTCTTCTGTTTTTCTCCTTGTGTGCTGGGCTAGAACAACCGGATATTATTTTGTCCTCCAGAGGACAATTGGTAATGTTCTAGTGTTTGGAGACTTTTTTTGGTTAGGGGTGAGCGGACAGTGCTGCTGGGTCGTGGGTAGAGGACAGGGATGCTGCTCAACTTCTTACAGTGCACAGGACAATGCTCTCCCATTTCCTCCCGTCCCACATATACAGCAAAAAATCATCTAACTCAAAATTTCAGTAGTGCTGAGCTTGAAAAGCCCTAGCTAGGAGGATGTTTCCTTTTTCACTTGGACAAGAGTTTTTGGGCACCTGAAACATGAAAACACTCTCTCCTGAGCACAGACCTATTCAATAGAGTAGAAAGACATCAGGGAAGGCAAAGGATGGTCACACTTGCCCCTGTATCACACCAGCATGAGTCTGTGGTTCACTTTCTCCAGCTTTTTGTCGTTTACTGTCTCATACAGTGGTTACTCAGCTTACTTCTCTTCCTCCAACTGAGAGTAAGCAACTTGAGGCAGGGCCTATGTCTTATTTCCACAGAACCTCTTGTAGCTTCCCCAAACATTCCACTCAATGAATAATGCCATCAGTTGCTTATAAAGTTGGGATACTTATCTACAGAGGGCTAGTCATGAGGAGCTTGTAATATTTGAGGTTTGAGACAGGCTTATTAGGGCAGGGGTAGGGGATATGAGCTGTCTTTCCCAGGCCCTCAATTATTGTAGATTTATAGAATATTGTTGTATAACGGTCATTTTGTTGAATTCCTCATTCCCAGGAGGAAGAAATTGAGACTCAGAGGGCTCAGTATTTTACTCAAGTTTACACAGCAAGTCACTGGCGGGTCTGAAACAAGGACTCCATCTTGCTGTGTTCTCTTCATTTAGCTGCTCAGTAAGTTGTCTACTGAAGGACCTGCCTGAGGCACTGAAATAAAGGGCTGAAATACAGGGATCATGTATATAATTCTGTGTGTGTGTGTGTGTGTGTGTGTGTGTTTACACGCATACCCACGCCAGCATGAGCATGCATTGGATGTCAACAGCAAGCATTGGGTATTTAAGCACAGACATTCCCTGACCTGTTCCTGACCCAGAGCTTAGGGGAGCTCAACTCCCTGCTGAGTGCTGCTGATACAACCTGTATTGCCCTGACCATAGCAATTACCATATTTTATGGGGTGGTGAATTTAACATCTGCTTCCATGCTAGTTTTGAGAGGACAGGAGCTATACTTGTTTTGTTCATTGTGGAACACATCTAAGATACTTCATGAACAGTTTTCCGTGAGTAAATAAATGAATAACTATTAAGTCAGAGGTGTCCATTTCAGGCTTGGTTTCAGAGAGGGTGTTGTTTGGGCGGTATGGAGATTGCCAAAGGGGATGCAAAGTTGTGTTGAAGACAAGTTTTGCCTATGTGTCAACATGTTGGGAGCTCAACAGCTCCAGGGTGTACAGGCCTGGAAGGGTGTGACTAGAGGGGCAGACACCAACTTGGCCATGCCTTAGTGAGCCCTAAGAGCCCTAGTGGCGGAGCCTGACAAAAGAAGGAGCCCTAGCCACCTTGTGGTGTTTTCTATTATGGGAGCCATTGATATCTGTGAGTTTTGTTTTTTCTTGAGACCATAATGTCTGAGTAATCTGCCGACAGCTTGTTGTATGAAAGATGAGATAGCTCATATTCCTGAAAATTCTTTAATAGCTGCTTATAATAAGGTCAGTTAAGTACAATGTCCATTATCATTCAGAGTCTTCATATCGAAGTTTAATCCAACATTGTTTTCACATACTACTTTTTTTCATCTCCCAACTAGAGGGCATGGGTGACATACAGAGCATTAAAATGGATGTTGTGTTCAACTGGAGATGAGGAGCTCTGGCCCCATTGCCTTGACGCTTCTGTAACTTCTGAGGGACTCGGTTCGTTAGGAGCGGGTTTCAGATGGATTCTTTTGAACTCAGTGTTTGTGTGGCGTGGCTCCCTGCTCACAGAGGCCACTGGAAGACAAGCAGAACAGAGAATGAGGAAGGGCAGGCGGCTTCACTTTGTATGGGTGTATCTGAAAGAGGAGAGAAGCTTGAGAAGGAACCCATCCTTGGAGTCACTCAGTTCTCTCTCAGTCCCAGAACTCCCAGAAGCCGCCTTTCTTGGATGCCTGGTTCCTCGCTCTGTCGTGATTATGCCCCACCAAGGCTCCCTTTTAGGTTCTTGCTGTGCTGATACACCATATGTCAAGCCTCCTTGCACCATTCTGAGAAATCCCATTTTCCCCCAATGCCTTGCTCAAGTCTCTAATCTTCAATGAAGCCCAAATCAAAGGCAGAGTATTTCTTCGAGAATATCTGAGAGTGGGGGAGCTTCCTTAGGGCAGGCATCATAAACATTTTCACTTTGTTATCATATCTCCTGACATTTATTGAGTTCCTATTATGTATCAGGCAAGGTTTATCCCAGTTTTATTTTATTTAGTTCTTACATCACCCTTTGGGGTAGGTGCTAGATTATCCTGTCTTTACAGGGGAGAAATATGAGTTATGATGAGAATAAGTCATCTGTTCAAGTTCGTTTGGCTGATTGGAAGTTGGAGGGGGGGTGGACCTGGGATTTGAATCTAAGTAGCCTGACCTCAGAGATGATGATCTCATGATATTGTGTGTCAAGTTCTGTTGTTTAGTCTAAACATAACTGGACCAGAAGTCAGAAGACACAGCAGTGGTGTTAGTTTTGCCTTATTTTAACTATTGGGCTTTGGGCAAGTGACTTCTCTTTGAGTTTCAACGACTTCATTTATAAGAGAAGGATAATAAACAAGTGGACATTTTGCTATGTGTGCCACAGAATATTTATGAAAGCTATTGCTAAGCTCTAAGTCTTATATCAGGTTAAGATCCTACCATTGTTCAGTGTGGCATTACTGTTACCTGCTCATGGGTCTGACTTGCCAGCTGCATTTTCTATTCATGGGAGGTAGGAGGAGACTCTATGTCTTATACATTTAGGACTCCCCCTGTACCACTTGCTCTGGTCTGGCCCCTGCTTACCAAGTCATAACTTATAGTAGGTGCCACACATTTCTGTGGCTGTACCCAGCCCTTGTCAATACCTGTAACTGTTCCTCCTCTAAATCGTGATTTGAAGCCTCTCCTTTCTGAACATTACATCCGACTTTTCAGCACTCCTGGGTCAACACTCTTTAATTCTAGTGGGACCTTCAATCCACAGACTCTATTACCTCTGCCATGCATATTGCTTGCCTCAGGCGTAGAGTCATGCAAACATATGCCCTGGGATGTACCGAGCCCTCTTACTCACTCTTTCTCCATTGAATCCTCTTGTCAATATCCCAGCTCTCTGCCTGCATGGGACCCACACCTAAGTTGCTAAATGGGACTGGAGAAATTAAGAACTGTGCTGATTTTAAGTTTATGATGACAAATCTCAGAACCACAGTCTTATCACATTCCCTTTGTGAATGTACTTGCCCTCTCTTCAAGACAGCATTTCAAACCTCCTCTTCCTTTTAAACATCAGCACTCTTCCTTGTCCCTCTCTTTGTGCTAAGGATCTCACTTCTTAGGTCCTTGAGACAAGCAGAAGTCATGGATGAGAAACACTTTATGTGTGTACCATGTAGTGTGTCTACCTACCTGCCTATGAAGCCACATGTCCTACCTTTCTCCAGAATGGACTCTGACCACCTCTGACTTCACAGAGCTCATCCCATGCCCACCAGCCTCCAGCCAGACTGGCCTGTCTCTTTCCTCTAGCATGCAATTTCCTTCCAGCCTCGAGGCCTTCACGTCTGCTATCCCCTCTTCTCTACCCTCTCCCTTTAGACCTAGGCATGACTCCCTTTTTCTAATCCACAGTCCTGCTCACATGTCACATTCTAAACAAGCTTTTCCTGATGACTTTATCTAAAGGCGTTCCCTTCTCTCCATACTATTACTTACTATCTTCTTAGTTTGCTTTATTGTCTTCATAGCACATATCAATATCTGAAATATAATATTTATTTACTTACTTACTGTCTGTTTTCCCCTGGAGAATGTGGCACCATCACAGTTGGGAACTTAACCTGTCTTATTCCTTGCTGTGCTACTTGTTTTTGAAAATAGTTAAAAAAATCACTTGGCATGTAGTAGATGCTCAATTAATATCTGTTGAATAAATGTGTGAAGGAACAAAATTAGGACCATCTAAAGACCTTGGATATTGATGCAATTTTTTTTTTGAGTTGGAGTCTCACTCTGTCGCCCAGGCTGGAGTGCAGTGGCATGTTCATGGCCACTGCAGCCTTGACCTGCCGGGCTCAGGCAATCCTTTCACCTCAGCCTTCCAAGTAGCTGGAACCACTGGCATGTGCCACCACGCCCAGCTAATTTTTTGATTTATTGTAGAGACGAGGTCTCATCATGTTGCTCAGGCTGGTTTCGTACCGCTTCACAGAGGCAATCCTTTCACCTCTGACTCCCAAAGTGTTGGGATTACAGGCTTGAGCCACCACACCCGGCTTGCAATTTTTTTTTTTAAATCTGTAAAGTAGAGATATTGACTCCTCACTGGCTAATGCTTACTCCAGTTTCGATTCTTACTAAATGAGGAATATTTGAGTAACCACAATCATTGTCTATGATCTAGCCACAGGTTTTAGTGTGTGTTTAATGCCCATGAGTTCCACATGAATTCTGAAGTCATCCCCTTGGCTGGGTATCTATATTCTTTGGCTAGAGTGTTCTAGTCATGGACCTTGAGCAGTAGAAGATAAATTGAGAATGCTGTGTATATTTGAGAATGTAGGTGCCAGGCGATCATGAGGGAATTTAGTAAAAGCCCCTGCCCAAGTTAGAATGACTTCACAAAGCAAACAGGGCAAATTCTCAGCGAGGCAGAAGCTCTTTGGAGAGGATGTGCTGTGTTGTGCTGACTGTCTTCTGGGGTAGTCCCATGGGGCCATGTACCCAGTGACCACCCCCCCACCCCAGTGTATCCACACATTGACCTCAGCAGGTGCTGGCCCCTGGGAACTTTTGGTTTGAATCTAGGGGCAGGAGGGAGGCATTTGTGTTGCCGGTCCACAGGGGAAAGTTCACAAAGTGTGGTGTGAATTTTGAAGTTAACAATAATAATAATGGAGGCATTTTCTTGCACATGCATTGTCTCATTTAATCCTCTTAACATTCCATGGGGAAGGTGAGTATAGGCTACATTATTGGTGCACCATTCACCTCTGTGGGCCTTCTCTGAGGACACCTGTAGGTACTGTGGACATATTCCCTATCTGCTGACAATGCCCCACCTCAACTCCCCTTGTCTCTTGGCTTCCATGCCTGGGGTTTTTTTCTCCTCTGCCGTAGCTTTCTCTGTTCACATGCAAGGCAGTGCCAAAGTACCTGGGCCTTAACAGCATCGGGAGCGATCTTCTACCAATGTGGGATGGAAATGAGTGGACACACTCCCCGGCTTGTCCATCCTTTGGTGCGGCAATTCTCTGGTGCGTTACACATGGGCCCTAAAGGGTCCCCAGAAGGATAGCGCCTCATTGCCCACCATGGTAACCAGCTCATTTCCTGACTGTTCTCCCTTCTTTGTCTCGTTTTCTTCCCTCCTTCATTTGTGTTTCCTGAGATTGCCTCCCACGTGAAGTAGTACTGTGACCAAATCCTTCTTTCACAGGCTGCTTTCGGGAAAATTCAAAGTAAGGCAATAGTTAATTCCCATTTTGCAGATGAAGACACTGCAGATAGAAAGAGAGAAGGGCTGGGCGTGGTGGCTCATGCCTATAATCCCAGCACTTTGGAAGGAGGAGGTGAGTGTATCGCCTGAGCCCAGGGGTTTGAGACCAGCCTGGGCAACTTGGAGAGATCTCATCTGTACAATTAAAAAAAAAATTAGCCACGGGGACACGTACCTGTAATTCCAGTTACTTGGAAGGCTGAGGTGGAAAGATCGCCTGAGCACAGCAGGCCGAGGCTATGGTGGCCATGATTGTGTCACTGCCCTCCAGCCTGGGTGACAGAGTGAGACTCTGACTCAAAAATAAAAAAAAAAGTAAAAAAAAATGAGAAGGGGAGAGGAATCTCCGTGCCTTTAGTTCATTTCTCTCTCTTTAAGCAGATTGGAGATTCCTAGCCTGGCTCCCATCTCCCCAGGTGAACCATCTTCCATCACCAGGCCCTTGGGCCCACACCCCAGTTGTTTCTAAGATATGAAAGCATTTGATTTTGTTTGCTCCCTGGCAAGGGGCAGGGTGTCCCGTGGGGCTGGAGGTGGGGCTCACGATAAGGCACACAGCCAAGACATCTGGACCCACCTGGTCGAAAACAGCATGACACATGTTCTGGAAACGCCTGCCTCAAGGCCTGGGCAGACGTGACCTGACAGGTTATGTTTGTCCTGCTATGTTCTATGTTGCCATGACTCAGGTACAGGTGTGACCTTCTTCTTTCCCAGGGTCTCTGCTCCACCCTCTGGACATCTCGGCTGTGTGTGGCTAGAAGCATGCCCTTTTAGGGAAATCTTTTAGTCCAGAGTGTTGGAGGGAGAAAGAGAAGGAGGCTTCCTCTCACCACCAGTGGGGGTGGTGGAACCCAAACCAGGTATTTAGAACTGGGAAAAATGGGGTGAGTTCTGAGGAGAAAGTGCTGGTGGAAGGAACAGGCTTATGCTCTCTGGATCCTGACAAATTCTCTAGGCCTAGCACCTTCCTTAATGACACTCTAGTGCTGCCTGCTTGCAGCACTCTCTACACAGGGCAAGGCTTGCTGGGTCAGGAATACCCAGTGAGAGTATTAGACTCCACCATCAAGCAGGAGTGATGACCTGTGGCTCCCAGGGCTCTAGTGAGGATAAATTGGGATGACATCAGATGACAAGTCTGGACCTTGAGCAGTGCTTGACTCTGCAACAGTGCACCACGGCCTCCTGCCTGTCTTCCTACACACCCTTCCCCAGAATGACAAATAATTGAGAGAGATAATTTTCCTCCCTTTGTGTCTGTTGCATGGAATATGCAATTTAGTATGCATGGGAAACCTTTTGTGACAAATATTCATGGCAGGAAAGATCTTGGTTATTTTATGGGGAGGGGGTATCTTCTTTCTTTCCTGTAAACTGAGGAAAGTCCAGTACTGAACTGCTTGTGAGAGGGACAGTAGGCTCTCATCTTTGTAAACCAGAAGAAAAATGATTCCCAAATGTTATATGGGTAAGAATCATCTGGAGAAGCTGGTTAAAATGCAGATTACCTGCAGTGATGCCAATTTCATAGGTACATACATTTAAAAACTACCACTGGCTGATTTTATCTGGTTCTAAGAGATTACTTTGAGTATCATCCTTAGGTTTGGGTGTCATGCTGTGATCATCAATTTCATGTGTCTATTGGTTACGGAATACCCAGATAACTGGTAAAACCTTATTTCTGGGTGTGTCTAGGAGGGTGTTTCTGGAAGATACAGCATTTAAATCAGTAGACTGAGTAAAGAAGATCTGTCCTCACCAATGTGGGTAGACACCTTCCAGTTCATCGAAGGCCTGGATAAAACAAAGAGGTAGAGAAGGACCAATTCACCTTCTCTTCTTAAGTTGGGGTGTTCATCTTCTCCTGCCCTTGGGCTGTCCTGGTTCTTGGGTCTTCAGATTCCAAATGAATTATATCATGGGCTTTTCTGGGTCTCCAGCTTGCAGATGGCATGTCATGGGGACTTCTTGGCCTCCAGAATTGAGTGAACAAATTCCCATAATAACTATTATGTATCTGTATATATCCTATTGGTTCTATTACTCTGGAGAGCCCTGACTGATACACACAAGTCAGGCAGGATGTTTTGTCTGCATCAGCAACTTTTTCAGGCAAGCCCTCAGCAGTAAAAAAGCCCAGTCAGGGGCTCCCCTCACAAGAGTTGCATCCCTTTCTCTGCATGTCCCCTGGAGACAACCCAGGGCAGAGTTTTGGCCTCTCCTTAGAGAAAATCTACCACCTTTAAACTAATATTCTCTTCACTCAGGCAAGGGACAGCAAACCTTCCACCAATCTTGCCAGCATGCTGACTTCTTGACAGCCCGATTCCAGTGTCCTACACCGTGTCCTGGATTGCATGTGTGTCCCTGAGCTGGCCAAGAATGTGGGGAACTCAGATGAAGCTTAGTTTACTTCCATAGGCAGGGATGGGAAAGATCTTGAGAACTCTTAGGAAAAAAGTTTTGTCCCCCTTTCTATCTTGGGCGAAGAAGGTCACCTGTAGCTTTTGCAGGCCCAGGCCAGCTGTGTGGTGGTGGGTTTCTGACATTTATTCCAGGTCTAGGGAGCCACAGCCCAGAAATCTGCTTGTGAACTTGTGAGAAGGGCTTTGTGCAATTTCAGTCTTTTCATCTCAAGTGTCTCTAGCTCCCAAGCCTCCCCTCTCTGCTTTCCTGCTTTTGTGTCCTCTCTTTTATTCTCTCTGTTCCCTCTGCATTTTTTCAGACCTCTACAATTAAAACATCTGTCTTAAATATGCAAGGCTGGTTCAAATGTTTGCTAGGGTTACTTAGTAGGAAGAGTAAAAATAACTCTTCTATTTGTTTTACTAAGTGATCCCCTGGCAGGAAAAAAGGAAATCCTTTGCTTAAAGTAAAGCTATAATCACCCTACATTTGTATTTGTAAAGAGGAGGAAAAAGCTAATATTGTGACTAGAATAATGAGTAATCATTATTGGTCATGTTCCTTTCCACTATCCCATCAGTAACGGCCATGTTATGGACAAGACTTGAGGAAGGAGAGCATCTATGGGAATTGGGTGAGGTGGGCGATGGCTGAATTGCCATACTCTAAACCCAAAAGGAGCTGTTTGGTTTTTAAAAACAATTATATAGAAGCATAATTGTCTTGCAATACACTGTACTCATTTAAAGTATACAATTTGATAAAATTTGACACGTGCACACAACTGTGAAACTATCATGACAATGAAGGTAGTGAACCTATTCAACACCAAAAGTTTTCGGTGTCCCTTGGTAATCATTCACTCCTGTCCCTCTGGTCTCCTCTCCCATCACAAGCAGCCACTGATCTGCTTTCTGTCACTGTCCATCAGCTTGCTTTTCTCATGTTGTACTTAAGTGGAACCACGCAGCATGTGCTCTTTTTGTCTGACTTTTTCCACTCATTATAGTTATTCTGAGATTCATCCATGTTCTTGTGTAGCAATAGTTCTTGCTTTTTATTGCTGAGGAATATTAATTGTATGTGCACACCACAATTTGTTTATCTATTCACCTCTTGATGGATATTTGGGCATTTCCAGTTTTGGCTAGGTGATAAAGTTGCTATCACAAGTGTGCACAAGTCTTTTATGGATAATATATGTCTTCTTTTCTGATGATACATAGAAGTAGAATGGAGAGGCATCAGGCTTTTAAGAAGTTCCAGGGATGACTAGAAATAATCTAAGTCTGGCAGCTAGGAAATCTGTGTTTAAGCTCAATTTTCCTAGTTACTAGTAGTATGATCTTAGGCAAGGCCCTTAACAACTCTGGGTCTCTAGTTTCCTCGTCTATCGAATGAGGTAAAAATGAATCTCTCTGTCTCACATACGTAAGAAGAGGACCTGGGGACATACCCAGAGAATACTGCCAAGTTTAAAGGTTCCACAGAGCACTATGAGTCTGTTATTCAGAAAAAGCTCCCAGAAGGGATAATTCTATGCTTTAGGTCTTGCTTTGCCAAAAGATGGAACTGCCCAACCACTTTGGAGGTGAAGAATTGTGTTTGATGTTTACTTGCTGCCTACAGTTCCCAAAGTTGAGGCTGCAATTTCTTTTTTCCCGCCCTCCATGTCCCCATCCTCTCCTGGTATGGTCTCTCACTGAAGACAGGCCCATTGAGCACGGGTAAGCGATTAGACACATTCAGTGAAACAAGTTACAGTTGGAATTAACTTTCTTCCCTTGCCTTTGGTTCATAAATCCAGATGGTAAAAGGAAAACTGAAGGATAATATGCTAGAGACTAGTCCTCAAAAACAAAAACAATCCGGGCTCGGTGGCTCAGCCTGTAATCCCGCACCTTGGGAGGCTGAGGTGAGTGGATTGCCTGAGCCCGTGGGTTCGAGACCCGCCTGGGCAACTTGGTGAGACCTCATCTCTACGATAAATCAAAAAATTAGCAGGGCGTGGTAGCGCGTGCCTGTAGTTCCAGCTACTTGGATGGCTGAGGCGGAAGGATCACTGGAGCCCAGCAGGTCAAGGCTGTGGTGGCTGGGAGCGGCCACTGCACTCCAGTCTGGGTGACGGAGTGAGACTCCAGCTCAAAACAAAACAAAACAAAACAAAAAACAAAACAAAAAACAAAACAAAACCAAAAACAAAACCAAAAACAAAACCAAAAACAAAACAACAACAACAAAACCCAGCTCTGAAGTCCTGAAGAGTTTTACTAAGAAACAGTCGTCAAAGAGCATTCATAGATGTGGGCCCAGCTTTTCGGGACACTTTCTCCTAAGAGTGTTTTAGCCATAGTGGTCATAGTGGTTAGTATCTCTGGGGCGTGACAGGCTATGTTTTCATCCAGGTTTCACTGTGTACTGACCTATATGTCTTGTGGATACTACTACACCTGTGAGTCTCTGTGTTTTCATCTGTGAGGTAGAATGTTAATTATAATGCTTACTCACCTCAATTATTCTGAGAATTAGCTGAAGTAATAGTGCACAGTTATGCTTTGAAAGTGTAGAGTTCTGCCAGACCTTTGCAGTTTTTTTTTTCTTTACAGACTGCATGTCTTTAGAAAAGGATGATCCTTCAGTGGATGACCTGGTGTCCCTATACATTAGGTGAGTTGGGGTGGCAAAGTCCTCCTTCATGATCAAGATATCATCCTGCATATGTTTGAAATTCCTAGTATTGGCCAGTACTTTGAGTTAAGGCAGTGTGCCATCAACTTTAAAAGAACAAGTATATTTTCTCACAGCAATTGCCTATGAATTGGTATTTACATACAATTGACTGTTTTTCTAGTGAAGCTCTTCAGAATATGAACATAGAGTGAGTATAAGAAAGAGTGGCTGGGAATGTAGAGCCCTGGACCACACATGAGGAAATTAGGGCATTTAAATGGGTAGGAAATGAAAAATTTTACCGCCTTATTTATTCCTAGGGCCATTTTTGGCCAGGGGAGGCAGTTTATTGAGTCATTTCAGTAGTCCCATTGAAAACGCATCCTTTGTCTCCTTTAAACTTTCTGCCTATCTTTTTTTCTTCCCAAGCTCATCCCTGTGTCTTAGTCTATCATTAGGGGGAGTCTTTTTCTAGGTCAAGCAGCAACACTCTATTGGATAGGGAGAGTTTCTTTCACACGTGCTACCTCATTGATTCTCATGCTTTTTCTGTGAATCAGGGAAGGGAAAGCTGGTGCCATCTCCATGATAAAGATGGGGAAAATGGAGGCATAGAGAGACCAAAGATCTTTTTTGGGATCACAAGCTTAATGGCAAAACCAAGTGGTCAACTCGGAGAATGCCAAGTTTCTGAGGCTGTCACTTAGGTGAGTTTCCAGGACTCAGAGACCTTGTTCTGATGGGGGCTGATTTCAGCCAAAGAGGCAAAACTGGAGAAAGGTCCCACTCTTTTCCTTCCAGGTCTTTGACAGAGTTCTATCAGATACCATATCCCATATATCCCTGAATGCTTCAGAGACATCCAAATCACTTGGATAAATAGAGGAGGAAGTAATTTTGTCAAGAACATGACTGCCTTTCAGTTAACTAGGGATGGTAATGACAAGGTCATACTGTACTCCATTATCCTGTTGGCTAGCAAATCCTAAACAGGCAGGTGGAATGCCCCTGACATTGTTTCTTTGTTTGCTAGCCCTCCTTATTGCTGGAACTGGGCACAGGAATTCTGCTTTTCCCAGTTTCTCTGCTGCAGCATGTTAAAGGCAGATGGAATTTTGGCAATATTGTTTTCAACCTTTTTAGGAGGAAGCTGGTACACAAAGAAATATGGTGTCTACTCAAGGTCATGCACCGAGTTGATGAAACTCAGATCTCACTCCCCTTTCAGTGTTCCTGCAGCGACACTATATGTTCCTCTGCCTAACTCTTGGAATTGGGCTTAATGGGCTCTTGTGATCCTACTATCAGGAATAAAAATCACTACACCTACCATCTACTGCTGTCCCTCTCTGAGGGAGAGGAGTCTTTGATAGTCATGTGCCTGCTTCTTCTCAGGGATAAGGGGCACAGAAGCACTAGAATCTGGTGACTTTTCTGAGATTACTCATGGTAGTTAGTACCCCAGTCTTTATACCTTAGTCTACCCTCGTGCTTCTGGCTTACCCTTTCTCTCTTGAGAATCTATTTGCCTTTGGGAAACGGAGTCATCTCCAGGAAATCTAGGCTGCCGGAAAGCCAGATAGAGCGATTAGGAACAAGGAAATGGGCCAACCCAATGAGCAATTCTCAAGTAGAAAGCATTTATCTTCAGTTCTCTCTCTTGTTCATCATGTTGCCCCCCCCCTTCTGTGTTTTTTCTCCCACATACCAAGCTATTAACCACTCACTTTCCTGAACCTGCCTCAAGTAGAGCAATTAGTGGGCCATGCCTCCCAGCAAATAGTCATTCTTTGTCTAGACCCATTGCCAAGAAACCAGTAAGCTCTATTCCAATGGACACATATATGAGAAGACTTAGTGGCTGACAATGCCTTATTGTGCTATCTTTAGGGTGTCTGCATTTAAAGGGGAGCCCTAAAGCTTACTATGACTCAATAAAAACTCTTGAGAATCACAGTCACTGTGACAGGCTGGTAGGGAAGGCTTACAATGGTAACCCTGTGTCACACTGCACAGAGGTAGCCTGCTGAGTCGAGAAGAAGGCAGGTTCCATGGTGAATACTGAGTAGCCTCCCTCTCACCCATTCATATATTTGATGTTTCAAGCACCAGCTGATCCACTGAATTTCCCCCATAGCTTCATGACCTTCCAGTTCAATGTCTCTTCTTGAACTTAAAAAACAAAACAAAACAACAAAAGATGTTATTTGTGTGGCCACATGTACAGAGTCACACCTTGCCATTGAAGTTTGCTTACCTGGTCGCCTGAACATACTGGGAACATGGCTGTAGCCCTAACCTAATGTTTGTGGGGTCTAAGGCAAGAGTGCAAGTGGAGGCCCATATAACATATGTCTAAATACTTCAAAGTTGTAAATCAAACTAATGGACTATTGCCTAAAATACATCTATCCTCCCATTTTGACAATTATACCTTCTTAATGGCAAAATTGACAAATATGTTTAAAGCTATTTTTTTATATGACTGAAAGTTGGCAGAAAATCAAAGATGACAGAATTTAATTGTTACTAAGCATATCTGAGTCATTTTTATGGTTGATGATGTTTGGTTGAGTAATAAAATAGAGGCATATGTGTATTTTATTTTCTTACTTTAATTTCAACAAAAATCACTAATTATGGTGATCACAATTTTCACACATTTGATTTTCTATTGACAGTAGTAATCCAAAAAATAAAAACTATAATTGTAATAAAAGTGTACAAATTCATATGTTTTCATAAAAATAGCACACTATAAACATAAAACATAAGTTAAAATTATATTTATGTATGCTCTCAAAGTTATTTTTCTTCTAAAATACTTTAAAGTGCTTATAATAAAAGACAAAATATAAAATGTAACTAATGGTGTCAAAATTTTAAGTTGAAGTTATGTAAATAAAGCTGAGGCTTGAAACTTAATTTTTGATAATAATAAAATTTCACATTTATGAAAATAAAACGAATGCCCATCTACTTACCCAGCTAAAGATTTACTATCATGCTTCACAAGTGTTACACCTAGATTTATATACACACATAAATTTAAGAGTAATATGAATTGGTAAATATTGCATAATGTCCCAGTCACCCTACATAACTGTTGCAAATATCATGCTTATTCATGAATTCCTCTGAAATCATGATTTGGGATCCAAAGAAAAGCATGAAACAAATTCTCAGCACTTCTGGAACACCAAGGGTATGTAAGAATCTATTGAATTCAAGCTATCCAAGAGAAGGAATTTGACAAAATAACTCAAATGTCTATTCTTTTAGTTAAGCAGTTCTAATGCTCAGTTTTCCCATATTCTGAAGTGGTATCAATATCCGTGTCCACAGCAGTACAGCCCACAGTGTTCATGGCATTCAAACACAGCTGCTTTTTGTTTTGAGAATATAGGGAGAAAGAGATAGAGAAGACTTTGCCTGGGACCTGAACAGTGTTGATCATGAGAGTGGATGTTTAGGATTAAGGCTTGTGTTATAAGCAGTAATGAGTATTGGGTCCTAAGGGACAGAGATGCCCATGTGTTCTTTAATATATGAAGTTTTATTTTGTTTTGTTTGTGATAAGTGGAAGAATGAAGCCTAGGGCAAGGATCCCTCTTGCCTGGGTCTATAGTGGCTGTACATGACTATGTTAGTCAGGGTTCACCAAATAAATGGAATCAAAAGGATCTATCTATCCATTCATCTGTCTGTATGTCTGTACCTATCTGTCTATCATCATCATCATCATCATCATCGATCTATCAATCAATCTACCAATCTACCTATATCCATCTATCTATCATCTATCTGTGCATCAACTATAGAATTGGCTCATGTGATTATGGAGGCTGAGAGGTCCCAAGAGCTGCAGCTGGCAGGCTGGAGACCCAGGGGAGTGGATGGTGTCAGTTCCAGGCCAAAAACCAATAGGCTCAAGACCCAAGAAGAATCAGTTTTTCAGTGTGAATCCAAAGGCGGGAAAAGACCCATGTCCAGCTCAAGCAGTAAGGCAGGAGAAGGAGAAGTTCTCTTTTGCTTGACCTTTTTGTTCTATTTATAGCTTTAATTGATTGGATGAGGACCACTCACATGGAAATTTTGATTAAAATGTTAATCTCAACCAGAAACACCCTCACAGATGCTCCCAGAAGGATATTTGATCAAATGTCTGAGCACTCCATGACCCAGTCAAGTTGACGTGTAATATTAGCCATCACAATGACTAAGAGTCAAAAACTCTGTAAAAAGAGCTTTCCAAGTAAATGTTTTCAAAGCTCATAGTTATTGCCTGGAAAATGGGACATCTGGGCAGTAAACCCTCTGTTTTCAGTATTCATGAAGGCATACTCTAAGCTAATCCTGTAACACAGAATCCTTGTTTCTGAGCAATCACATAGATCAAGATACATGTAGTATATAAAAAGCTATGTAAAAGTTATACATGTTAGATATAAAACCTGACAAAATATATAAAATAGGAGATGTATCCATCTAAAGTTGTCACAATATTCAGAAGAATATTTATAATAAAGGAGGGTTCAGTTATCAGAAATATATTGCAAGTAGGAAAAGCCCACTCCCCCATGACTACAGATCACATGAAATGTAGTTGCATATATGTTCATACTGTAAATATACCTGAGAAAACAATTGAGTACTTGCCTAGAACAAAGTACACTAGATTTTCAAAGGGAATTATCAATACTCCCTATACATAGGGAGTAAAATTCTTGACTCCAAGTATCCTAAAGTTTTGTGAGAATGCCGGCCCTAAATATGTACCCACACACATAGGTAAGAGAAATAGACTGATGGGTGGATAACTATACAACTTAATTCTTTGGCTTACCACTAATTTATAATTTACGATGATCTAGACCTTGGATGTGGCAAACTGATGTTTATATTTTGGCCAAGAACAACGTTTTCAAAGAAAACCAAAAAGGAACTATTTCCTGAATACCTAACATGTTTCAGGTGCTGAGATGGTTGTTTTACATGCATTATCTCATTTAGCCCTTAAATCGTTCTGTGAAATAAACTTTTTACCAATGAGGAAATCATGTTTTATAGTAGTTAAATGTAAATCCAAATACAGATCACTCCTACTTGGAAGCTGCACACCATTCAAACAAACTGGTAAGAACATGCTTAGCCAGCTTCAGAGGGCCAACTCTTCTTGAGACTATTAGGTCACATGGACAAATATTGATAAGGCCATTACAGATCATCCTTATCTCTTTGTAAGAGACAGCACTGAAGGCCATCAACCAACTTTGAGTTGATAGCTTATTTAAATTTATTGATACACTCTGAATAATAGAGCCGTTTTCTATGTAACAGTCAGATAATTTGATTTTTGGTTAACTTTAAACCTTCTCTGTCTCTTATTTTTAAATTGAATTAATTAAATTTGATTTTTGAGTTTGGACTGTGGAGTGCAAAAGTGTCCTAGCATGAACATATTTGTGAGTTGGTTGGCTTCAGAGACTCCACCAGAAGGAGTGTGGCCAGTCCCTGATGACAACCTAGTCCAACCAGGTCCTCCCTCTACCCTTGATCCTCGCAAGAAGGTTCAGGGCTACAAACGAGATTGGTATATTTAATAAAACAGCAATCATTTTATGCAATTGCACAGTACTTTACTGGGCCAAGGCTCAGTGATACATGGGCCTAGCAGTGTACACCGTGGGTAGGCTCTCAGGGGTTGTTGCTAACAACTGGGCAGGAGTGGTTGTACTAACTATGTACTAGCATCAAGACACTTCATTTTGAACATAGATCAGAATTAGAAAAACAGTGGCAGAAATGAATGCTCTGCTTGAGCTAAGATTTCTTTTTACAATGTCTTGCTACCTAAATAAAACAGAGGCTCTGTGTTATTTTACCAAATCTTTGCAGGTAATTAGTGTCCATGATTTATCTCAGAGAAGTTGCATTGTTCCTGTATTCAGAGACTTAAGTGGTTATTTTAGAACTGGCCAGTGTGGTTTAGATTTTGATCTGTAGCTTTGGTTTTCTTGTAATTCATATTGATTGCTCCAATTTGTATGCTGTTTTGCTCCATAGGTTCTTGATCCACTTGTTTTTCTCCTCTTTGGCATGGTTATAGGTTTATGTTTCTAATTTTCTATTTTCTTTTCTTCTTGGATTTTCAGCATTTGCACTCAAGGTGGCTATTTTTTAAAAAATAGTTCTTGTTTTTGTTTATTTGCCCTGCTGTCAGGCCTGTTTGGCCTTGTCCATGAGATAATGGAAATGAAAGTGCTTTGTAATCTGTAAAGCACTCTTTAAATGTAAAAGATGATTACTGTTTTATTAAAAATAATAACCTGTTTGTAGCTCTGAGTCTTCTTGCTATAATCAAGGGCAAAGTGGAGCACCTAATTGGACAGGTGGGTCATCTTTATGCACCAAGAGCCCAGTTCATAATAGCTCCAGCAACCGGTGTTATAGCCTTAGATTCTCTGTGAATGTGGATTACAGTTTGTGTCTAATCTGGAGAATGGATGATGTAGGAGCCTAAAGAAGAGACAGAGGGCCCACACAGGGCAGCCTCAGCATTCTCACTGGTCCTACTTGATGGCTGATTGCTGACTTGTGCCCATGCCTTGATTTTTGAAGACCTGAAATACTCCCCCAGGCCAAGACTAGGCTTAGATCCCACTCTTCTTCTGGTTAATGCATAAAAGGAATCCTGTGCTCTGTCAGGGATCCTGTTCTAGTCTGTGTGACAACATTGGAGCAATGCCTTTGTTGACTCTTTTGTTCCACAAGCAAATTCACATCACCCTTTAAGGATTAATTCGAAAAATGAAATTTAACAATTGGTGTTGGAAAACTGACTGACCACCACATGCAGTAGAATGAAACTGGACCCTTTCCTATCACCACATGCAAAAATGAACTCAAGATGAATCAAGGACTTAAATGTGAAACTTCATACTATAAGAATCTTAGAAAACTTAGGGAACAGCCTTATGACCATGAGAATAGGCAATGAATTCATGACCAAATCCTCAACAGCAAATATACCAGAGGCTAAAATTGACAGGTGGGATTTTATCAAGCTAAAAAGTTTTTGAACAGCAAAAGAAACCATCAAGAGAGTAAAGAGACAACTCACAGAATGGGAAAAAAATATTTGCCAACTATGCATCTGACAAAGGACTAACATCCAGGATCTACAAAAACGCAAATGAATTGACATGGAAAAAACAAATAATCCCATTAAAAAGTGGGCAAAGGGCATGAACGAAAACTTCTCAAATGAAGACATTCAAGCAACCAACAAATCTATGAAAAAATGCTGTTTCACTAGTCATCAGAGAAATGCAAATCAAGCTACAATGAGATACCAACTCACACTGGTCAGAATGGCTATCATTAAAAAGTAAAAAACACAACTGGTGCTCGCATGGCTGTGGAGTAAAGGGAAAGTTTCTACACTGTTGGTGGGAATGTAAGCTAGTTCAACTTTTGTGGAAAGCAGTATGGTATTTTCTCAGAGAGCTAAAAATTGAGCCACCATATGATCCAGCAGTCTCACTTCTGGGAATATACCCAGAGGAACATAAATCACTCTACCAAAAAGACACCTGCACACATATGTTTATTGTAGCACTATTCACAATAGCAAAAATATGGAACCAACCCAGATGCCCATAGAAAGTGGAGTGGATAAAGAAACTATGATTCATACACACAATGGAATACTACACAGCTATTAAAAAAACAAAATAATGTTCTTTGCAGCAACTTGGATACAGCTGGAGACCATCATTCTAAGCGAACTATCGCAGAAACAAAAAACTGAATACGGCATGTTTTCACTGATAAGCAGCCCCTCATCACTGGTACATGAGCAAAAAGATGGGAACAACTAAAGGGCACACAACTACCTATTGAGTACCATGCCCACTACCAGGGGGAGAGAGGGCTCACTAGAAACCCAAACCTCACCTACACTCAATTTACTTATGTAGCAAATCCTCATATGTATCCAGCAACTCTAAAATTAAATTAATTAAATTTTTTAAAGAATCAATCCTAAAGTTGTTTGAGAACAGGACTTTGATTTGGCTTAAATAGTTTTGCCTCTTTATCAAGAAGTCCTACTGAGCTTAGGCCTAAACTAAAACAGGGCCCCTTGTACCATTATTTTCTTTCACCTGATATAAGACCAGGTTCTGTATACATGGCTAAGAATGTCCTTAACTTACTTGTATCTAGAGTTAGTTTCTAACTCTTGATAAGCTGTGATTTATTTCAATTAAACCGTCATTAGTGGAATTCATCCCCACCTTGAATTAAGCAAGAGAAAGAGGTTCTTACGGGCTTCTCAGTAGACTGGAAATGCAGAAATTTTCTTCCCAGGGAGGGAAGGGGATAACAGTCCACCCAAAAAGTTGTGTGGTATGCAAAGGTTGAGTTTGAGGAGGTGTGACAGCATTTTACACAGACATCACTATGACTGGATGTCCATAGGAACAACACAACACACCCTCATGAGATGAATAGTATTTAAGTTCATACTACCTTGTTCTTTATTACTACTTCTTATTTACTTTCTTATTTGTTTATTCATTCACTCATTCAGCAGGTACAAATACTTATTGAATGCTTATTTGATACCAGGGAGATACTGTGTTAGATGCTGTGGATGACAACATCATCTCTGACAGTTGTCCTAGATTGCAAGGTCAGTCATGCTGTGGTCTGTACATAGCTTTGGGTCAAACAGACCTGCATTCTGGTGCCCTCTCTCCTGTTTCTTTTTTGTGTTACCAGTAAAACTTACTCTATAACTTGTTATCTGGGTCTTACTTTATGCATCTTTAACATTGGCTAATAACAACTACCACTAGGGTTTGTGGTAAGGATTCCAAAAATGTTGTATATTACATTTAGCGCTAGACACATTGTAGGTCTCTCATTCATTAATTGGTGGTTGCATCCTTCATATTCATCTCTTATTTTCTATACCAAACTTGCTGACTGTTCTTCTTTGCCTAGAGCAATTTGACTTCCAAGTGGAATTTAGTAATGTTTAAAGTAATGTCTTTATGTTAATAGACATCTGGGCAAAATATTTTCAGTAAAGTATGGATTCCAGTTCAAGATTCCAGAACTATTCCAGTTCAGGACTCCAGACTATTATAATCATCATAAATATAGACACATCTTCAGTTTAACATTTTGTTTTTTACCAGTGTGATTAAAGATCTTCTTCTTCTTCTTTTTTTTTTTTTTTTACCATTTTTTCCCTTTAGCTTCATTAAAGTCTAATTTACAAATAAAAATTGTATATATTTACAATGTGTAGCTGATTCTTTAAAAATGTGCATAACTGAATTAATCAAAATGGTCACATTGGCTGGCTGGGCAATCATTAACATAACAAAATAAAGAAATAAACCTAATAATAAAAATAGAGATACATGGAATAATAAAAACATATAACTACTCTGAAGACAAAGAGAGAAAAAAGGAACAAAACAGCCAATTCAAATAGAAAACACATAGAAAGGTGGTGGATTTAAACCCAACCATGTGAGTGCTCACATTAAATACCAAGACACAAATAAGTCATAAGTAAATTGGTGGGAAAAGATATGCCATGCTAATGTTAATCTAAATAAATCTGGAGTGACTGTATTGATATTAGACAAAGCAGTTTTCAGAGCAAAGAATATTACCTGGAATAATTATAATGAAAAAATGATAAATAAGAATCTATTCACCAATAGGATATAACAGTCTTGAACATTTATGTGACAAATAGCAGAACTTCTAAACACATGAAGCAAAACTTGATAGAACTGCAAGGGGAAATAAATATATCATTGTCATGAGAGATTTTGATACTTTTAATTATGGATAGAACAGATAGAAAATCAATGAGGACATAGAAGACCTAAACACACTACAAATAAACTTGACATAATTGACCTTTGTAAAATCCTGTATCCAGTAATAGAAGAATACACAGCATTCCACTTGACAATCTAGCACCTGACACCATATTCTAGCCAATTCTGCCTGTCAGGAGTAAACACTGTTGTTATGGACCTCTTTGGGTCATGAGAAATGGCACAGAATTCCTGTCAGAGCTGTATAGACCCCTTCATGAGGCATTGCTGTTGGATATCCTACTATAGTTCCAAGAGAGGGTCATTATTTCAAGGGAATAGCTCACCTGCTCAGGAGGAGGTCAGGAATTGAAATTGAATCAAAGATCTAACTCACACATTGTCACCTTGTTGGAGAGAAAAGCAGCCTCTAGCTGTGCCCAGACTATTATAATTATCGTGCTATTGCAGTCAGGGCTTGGCACTGAAAAAACTTGAGAGCACGAAGTTAGGCCCATTCCAACATTTTCTGCCATTTTTTGAATATCTAGACTGTTGGAATCATTTAAACAATACAGGTGTCTCCCAAAAACCTTCTTGAGAGATTTTACTCCCTTAAGATAACATATGACAAGACAGGTCTTCCTCTCCCCTACCTTCCCAAAGGGAGAAAATTTGAAATAATTAGAAATATATTTATTAAAAAAAGAAATATGGTAGAACTGTCAAATATACATGTAATCAACTTTAAATCATCAAGTGTAAGTGAAATTTGCATAATCATATAACAAATTTCCATATTTTGATCGAGGAGCAAAAAGATAAACGAAAAGAATATTTTCATAATGATGACATTTCATGGTGCCATTTTGTGGGGAACCCAACCCGTTATCAAATTGCAGTTTAGTATTCTTCTTGGGAGTCAGACATGCAAGAAAAACATGGGGGAGAAAAATAGCTACAGCCATACTGTATACATTGTATGCATCTAACCATGAACCTTGGCTATATCTCATGCTTCTACCTTTAGGCTTTTTCCAAATGGGATTTCTCCATGAAACTGTCTCTCCATGAAGCTATGTCCAGATTATAGTACACATAGTAATGTATAATAGTCTACTGTCGATTAATAGTATACCATTTTAGGTGTATTATATGGACAACAAAGAGTACTTTCATTTTTTTCCTCCTGGCCTTTGTGCTATTCTTATAATAAATTTACTTTTATGACTATGGTAAAACCCACCACAAATTTTTAAATTATTTTTGCTTTAAATAGTCACTTATTTTTAAAGTAATTTAAGTCAAAAATCTAGATTTACATGTTTAGTAATCATTTACCCGTTATTTACCCACTTAGTTATTTGCCCATTTAGTTATCATTTCTCTTGATTTCGTTGTGTAGATTCAGATTTCTATTTGCTATCACTTTCCTTCTGCTTAAAGTACTTCCTTAAGGCATTTCTTATAATGCAGATCTGCTTACAATGAATTATTTTAGTTTCATGCCCAAAACTTATTACTTTGCCATTATTTTTGAAAGTTATTTTCACAAAGTAAAGAATTCTGTGTTAACAATTTTCCCTCATTCATTACTATGGGGATATTACTCCATTGTGTTCTAGCTCACATTATTTCTGAAGAAAAATCTGCCTCCATTCTTATCCTTGTTTCTCTGTATGTAATGTTTTATTTTTTTTCCTCTTGCTGCTTTTAAGATTTCCTCTTTATCAATGGGCTTTAAGAAATTTGCTTATGATGTGCCTTAGTGTAGTTTATCTTCAGGTTTCTTGTGCTTGGAGTTTGTTGAGCTTCTTAGATCTGCAGGTTTATAATTTTCATCAAATTTGATAAATTCTCAGCCGGTATTTCTCCAAATATTATTTTTTGTCCTCTTCCTTTCAAAGACTTCAATAACATGAATATTAAGCCTCTTGTAATTGTCCGATAGCTCACATGTTCTCTATGTTTCTTTTTCATTTTGGAAAGTTTCTATTGTTATGTCTCCAAGTTTATTGACATTTTTTTTCCTGCAGTGCCCAATCTGTTTTTAATTTGATCAACTATGTTTTATCTCAGACATTGTTAGATTTACCTTTAGAAGTTTATTTGGGTCTTATTTATATCTTTCATGTCTCAGTTAACATGCTCAACTATTTCTTTACCCTCTAGAACATATGGAATACCATTTTAATAACTCTTTTAATGTCCTTGTCTACTAATTGTATCATCTGTGTCAATTCTGGGTCAAATTCAATTTATTGATTTTTCTTCTAATTATGGTCATATTTTCTGCTTCTTTGCATGCCTGGTCATTTTAATTGGATATCAGATATCATGAATTTTACCTTGTTAGGTGTTATATAATTTAGTGTTCCTATAAACATTTTTGAGCTTTGTTCTGGGATTGGAAACAGTTTGAGTCCTTATAGTCTTATTTCTATGCTTTATTAGGCAGGGTCAGAGCAATTTATTCTAGGGTTAATTTCCCCCATTACTGAGGCAAAATTCTTTTGATACAATTATGAGGTTTTCATAATCTGACTGGTAGAAGATATGCTATATCTATATCTATATTTACTTTTAATTCTTTAAAATTATATTTCCCCAGCCTTGATTAGTTTCCTCTCACATTTGAGCTGATCAGTACTCTCTAGAACTTTCTCTCTCTGTGTATAGCTGCTCCTTCTCTGATACTCTGCCCTGAAAACTCTAGTTATCTCCAGGACAACCAGTTCCATGTTCTCAACTAAGAGAGACCACTGAACTCTAGGTGGGTCCTGTTCCTTGCATCACCATCTGGAAACTTTCTCCAGGAATCATGGGAATCAGCTCTTTTGTTTCCCATATCTCAGGTGTCACTGGCCTTCATGCCTTATGTCCAATGTTTTGAAAAGTAATTTTTCACATATATTGTCTGCTTTCTCAGTTGTTTCATGCAGGTGGGTAAATTCAGTTCCTCTTACTCAATCTTGACTAGAAGCAAAGTGTATAGCATCCTTTATAATTAAAACAATTTTTTTGTACATTTTCTCTATTTTCTTTTTTTTGTGGGGCTAGGGGAGCTTGTGGAGATAAACTAGAAAAGGTTTGTTTGGATTCAATGCTAAAGAAAGATATGATTTTTCTTTCTCTTTCACTATCATGATTCTTTGCCTTGCCACCAGAGTTATCCTCCCAGATCCAGCCATCTCTCATTTCTGCCTAAGTCCATCATGGTTCTCGAATGACTACTAAATGATATCTGAACCCCTTAGTATCCATGCAAGCCTCCTGTGTACCTGTTAACTTTTATTTCCAAAACCATTCACCCTTCCCATCACACTCTGCCCTCTAACTCAGGCTCAGCTCTCTGCCAAGGTAGTGAGTTTGTACGTTTTGGAGGCAGAACCACTGTTCAAATCCTGCTTAATGGCTGCCTGATCTTGAGAATAACTTCTATAATACGTTATCTGAAAATGAGGGTAACAATACATACTACATACCCCTTAGATATGTTGTGAGCATGAAATGAAACAATACCTATGATGTGCTTGTCACAGTGTTTGGCATAGAGTAAGTGCTCTGTTTTTTAAATTTTAATTTATTTATTTATTATAAAGATGCGGGATACAATTCAGGGTTAAGTATATAAACATTGATCATGCAGGTACCCTTGTTGATGAGGTATGCCCCTCTCCCCTAGCAGTTTCCCTCAACTGCCAGTCCTACCCCGCCTTCCCTGACAGTTTTCCACTACTGCCAATCGCTTTCTCATAGCATAACAATCATTCAAGGTCACCTTATGAGTGAGAACATATGGAACTCAGTTCTTTGTTTCTGTGATAAACCACTGAGCCTGATAGACTCCAAATCCATCCAATTTGCTACAAAGTCCTATATTTTTCCTTCTTTATGGCTGTGTAATATTCCATTGCGCATATGTACATTTTTTTAATCCAGTCCAGCTTCGATGGGCAACATGGTTGGTTCCATGTTTTTGCTATTGTGAATAGAGCTGCAACAAACATACATGTGCAGGTATCTTTTTTGTAGAATGATTTGAGTTCCTCTGGGTATATTCCCAATAGGAGAATTGCTGGGTCATATGGAAGGTCAATTTCTAGTTCCTTCGGAAATTGCCACACTGTCTTGTATTAGTCTGCATTCCCACCAGCAGTGTAGCAGTGTTCCTTTTCCTCAAAATCCTTGTCAGCATCTGTTGTTGTTTGTTTTATTAATGATGGCCATTCGTACAGTGGTTAGGGAGTATCTCAATGTGGTTTTGATTTGCATTCCTCTAGTGATGAGTGAGGCTGAGCACTTTTTCATGTGTCTGTTGGCCGCCCATATATCTTCTTCTGAGAAGCATCTATTCATGTCTTTTGCTCACTTTTTAAAGGGGCTGTTTGTTTGTTTGTTTGTTTTTCTTTTAACGTGTTTGCGTTCCTTGTTTATCCTAGATGTTAGGCCTTTCAGATATACAGTTGGCAAACATTTATTCCCATTCTGTGGGCTGTCTCCCTGCTCTCTTGATGGTTTCTTTGGCTTTGCAGAAGCTTGTCAGTTTAATGAGGTCCCACTTGTCTATCTTATCTCTTATGGCCTGGGCACTTCGGGTTTTGGTCAGGAATTGGTTGCCAGTTCCAACTTCCCTAAGAGTGTTTCCTGCATTTTCTAAGGTTCATACAGTTTGAGGTTTTACGTTTAGGTCTTTGATCCATTTAGAGTTAATTTTTGTATATGGTGATAGGCAGGGGTCCTGTTTCAATCTTCTGCATGTGATGAGCCAGTTTTCCCAGCACCATTTACTGAATAGGTAACCACTCTCCCCAGTGGTTGTTGTTGGAGACTGTCAAAGATGAGTTGGTTGGGAAATTGCGGCTTTGCTTCTGGAATCTCTATCCTTTTCCATTGGTGATATGCCTGTTCTTGTACCAATACCAGGCTGTTTTGATTATTACAGCCTTATAGTAAAGTTTGAAGTCTGGAAGTATGATACCTACTGCTTTGTTTCTTTTGCTAAGGATTGTTTTGGCTATTCGTGGTTGTTCATGTTTCCATATGAATTTCTGTATTGTCATTTCCAGGTCTGAGAAGAATGATGTTGGTAATTTTATGGGTATTGTGTTGAATCTGTAGATGGCCTTTGGTAAGAAGGACATCTAACAATGTTGATTCTTCCTATCCATGAGCATGTGGTATATTTTCCCATTTGTTTGTTTCTTCTTGGATTTCTTTGAACAGTGTGTTTGAAGTTCTCATCAAAGGTCTTTTACTTCTCTGGTAAGGAAGATGCTAAGGTATTTCAATTTTTTTGTGGCTACTGTGAATGGGATTGTACTTTTTATTTGGTTCTCCACCTGCTGGTTATTGGTGTATAAGAATGCGACTCTCTTTTGCACATTTATTTTGTACTCTGAGACTCTGCCAAAGTCCTTTATCAGTGCAAGCAGGTTTCTGACAGATTCTCTTGGATTTTCGAGGTATAGGATTATACTGTCAGCAAAGAGGGATAACTTGACTTCCTCTTTTCCTATTTGGATACCCCTGATTTCCTTCTCTTGTCTAATTGCTCTAGTTAGGACTTCCAACACAATTTTGAACAAGAGGGGTGAGAGCAGGCAGCCTTGTCTTGTTCCAGTTTTCAGGGGAAATGTTTCCAGTTTCTGTCCCTTTAGCAATATGCTAGCTGTGGGTTTATTGTAGATGGCGCTTACAATCTTGAGCTATGTTCCTTCTATACTTAGGTGTTTGAGGGTTTTTTCAAGAAATGATACTGGATTTTATCAAAAGCTTTTTCTGCATCTAATGATATAATCATGTGGTTGTTTTTACATCTGTTGATGTATTTAATTACATTTATGGTCTTGCAGATAGATGTTGAACCAGTCTTGCATCCTGGGGGTGAAGCCTACTTGGTCATGGTGGATGATTTTTGAGATGTGTTTTTGGATCTGATTTGCTAGAATCATGTTGAGAACTTCTGCATCTATATTCATAAGGGACACTGGCCTGTAGTTCTCTTGTTTTGTTGGCTCTTTACCTGGTTTGGGTATCAGTGGGATGTTAGCTTCATAAAATGATTTGGGGAGAATTCTATCTTTCTCAATTGCCTGGAATACTTTCAAACTTTTAGTTTTACTAAAATTTCAAGTGTTATAAACCTCTTCTTCTAAGACAGCTACCAACACCACACCTACACAATTAATTAACAATAATTCAACTTATTTTGGCAACTGAATTGATATGCTATAAACAACTGCCAGTCAATACCTCCATCACCATTTAGTGTTCACTCAGTTGACATTAAAGTCCATGGGCTCAAATCTCTTTGCATAACTGTGTTCAAACTTTTTATGTTGAGAAATATTTACAAGTGAGTTTTGGGATAAGGCTAGTATACTTAGAGACATAAGAGAATGCCAAAATACCAATACCCTACTATAGCCACAGGGCAGAAAGAGAAGTAGGCTCTGTTGCTTTTGAGGATCTCTGAAAATTATTCAACATGCTGGGACAAATGAAATAAGGCAGGCCCTTCTGACTCGTTAACACGTTTACTTTGCCTCCATAAAACAGGTTTTGATCGTGCAGTTGTACATTATAAATTGGTGAACTTTATTTCAATACAGTGGATTTAAAAAATAAACTCACAGCTTAAAGAAAAAATTCAGACCCTGGATTTCACCTATAACTTCAACTAGTCACATTAACCCTGATTTGACACACTCTGATTATTATTGTTTTTTCTCCTTATGAGGCTGTTGCTGAATATCAGAGTAATTTTCTTCCCGATCAAGGAGGTGGACATGAGAGCTAGATAGAAAATATTCAACAGCAAAATAAGCTGGGCTTGGTGGCTCAGCCCGTAATCCTGCGCTTTGGGAGGCCAAGCTGAGTGGATTGCCTGAGCCTGCGGGTTCGAGACCCACCTGGGCAACTTGGCGAGACCTCATCTCTACAATAAATCAAAAAATTAGCCGGGCGTGGTAGCGCGCGCCTGTAATTTCGGTTACTTGGAAGGCTGAGGCGAAAGGATCGCCGGAGCCCAGCAGGTCGAGGCTGTAGTGTCCGGCAGCGGCCACTGCACTCCAGTCTGGGCAACAGAGTGAGACTCCAACTCAAAAAAAAAAAAAAAGAAAAAACAAAAAACCCCAGCAAAATAATGTAAACACTGGCTACCAATTTTTCTTAGCAAGAACAAAAATGTGATGGAATTCTGTGATTAAAATGATCTATTTTTTGTAATTGTGTAAATTGGAATAAAATGTTATTTAATTCAAGGATTTTTTTTCACCAAAAGAAAACGTACTTCTATATGCAAACCTGCAGTGCATTTCACCAAGTAAGCAAATAATCAGCTCTGAAAATTAAACTCATCAGACATAATAGAATAAGAATCTTCATTTAAAGAGTTTGGTCAGTTGAAATAAATTTTCAAGTATAAATATTTTTTGTTAAAAGTTGATGAGATTTTTATTAATAAGACAGTTCTCATATTAATGGCAGGTGGTTTTAAGATAGGGGCCTCTAATCTCTTGAGCCAAATGCCAGTGACTGCCTTGAAAAGATATACTATGTGTGTTTGTGTTTGCCAGAATTTTTCCAGTGGGAGGGTCCAAAGCTTTTGTTAGATTTTTAGAGGGGTCTATAACCCTACTTTCCCCCATCCTTCAAAAAATCTTTTTAGATTTTAGAAAATAAATAACGAAATAACTATTTTTGAATTGACAGAGTTAAGTAATTGAGTATGTGCACTTAAGCAACTTAGATTATTCAACGATATAGTTGTGATTATAAATACATAAAATTAGAGTTCAGAAAAAATTATAATTGTTTTAAAGTTAAATACATATTCCTACCTATAATAACCTATCTATAAAATGCCGACTTTACTTTACCCTTGGGAGGGAGCAAGCAATTCATGTAAATATAAGAAATGTCTAGTAATTTGTACCAGCCTACCAATAGTAATAAACATTGTCATCTAAATTATTACATAAATAAGTTGGGGAAAAATAAGAGACTGCAGAGAAGCATGCAATGATGTTTTCAAATCTGCTTTTAAGTTCAAATTTTAAATATTAAAAATATCTGCACAGTAGAATTGCTAATGTCATTGGAAAAACAACCCCTTACATGTCGTCAATTCTATCTTAATCTAAAAGAACAAAAATTACAGGAACTTAACACATTTAAAGTAAACCACACTAAAAGCAGCAATTAAAGTCAAATGTATAGCTTTCACAAATAATTAAGGTATGTGCCCTAAATCAAAAGTCTACAGTAAAATTTGCTAGAGCTAGTTTATTTATTTCCTAAATTATGTTAGTAATCATCATACCAAATCATTATGAAAATAAATGTGCTGTGCAAAAATTTATCTTCTGACCGCCTGTCCAAAGTTCTAAACCTACTAAATGTGTACTTTCTAAAGAAATTTGCAATATTTGACATTTTAAGGTTTTTAGTTTTGTAAAAATACTTGACTCTGACCAAATGAGCTGATATTGAAATATTTTGAGAAGATGTTCATGCATATCTAAAATGGATTTATGAAGCCTCTCACCATTCAAACTGAAGTATCAAATCTCTTTAATTTTGAAATCAACACCTCACTTCTAGTCACCTTCATTAAAATAGTATTTAGAAAATTGTAATACAAAATTGTGCTTACGACTTAGAAAACACAGGAGAAAGGGTCACTTTTTGTCATCATTTAGTATTTTTTTTCCCAAGCAAAACTTTTTTACTAGATGGCTGGAAAAAACATTTATATTGTTGCCTGCCTGGTTTTTAATGGGAAACTCGATTTCCTTACACACAAATATGACAAAGCTTATAAATCTAAAATTGTCAGAGAAATTAAAGCAATTCAGCCAAAGAAATAAAAAAGACTAGTAAAATAACAAGAAAAAGAAAAGGCTATAACATAACCTGAATATCACACTAAATCTCAAAAGATATAACTCAGCTCCTTCTAGGGTTCTCTTTAAAGGGTTAAAATTCTTATAAGCCACCCTTCTATTCTCTGTGTGACCAATAACAGAATCACAGCAAGGGCCATCATGTAAGGTTATCCTAGTAAGGTTCTACTTTGCTGCCATTACCTACATTTTGAATATAATGAAAGACAGTCACATTTTATTAAATTATGTGTGTGGTTTTTCCTAAAGAACACATTAAGCAAGTAGATTTATATAATTTTGCTCCAATGGTTGGTAGGCCACTATGTATTTAAACAAGCTGCCATTTTCATACAAAGTCTTCCAAAGGAATTTCATTTAAATAGATTTCAAAGACCAATAAACATTTCCAAAAAAATGTTTGGGAAACAATGGCTGCCAACATTTTGTTTTGCCAAGCAAGAGGGCATTAAAACAAACAAAACAAAACATTAACTACTATCATATTCTCATGAAAGGGCATTTGAATAAAGAATAAAGGACACATAAATTTAATTTTTTGGAAAAACTTTTGAAATTTTCAGAAAATTATCTTTTTCTTTAGATTCACAAAATTTTTGTGGTATATCAAAAGAGTTTTTAGAATCTGCCTTTGGAACCTATATTTTTTAGTCATTTCTAGTTACCTATAGTTTTCCCAAGATGAGAGATGACAAAAGCTATAGAGAACAGAAAAATAAATTAATATAAGAGAAAGAGGTAACAGTGTGTGCCCCAACTTGGAGCAAAATATCGCCTGTCATAATTGTGACAGTGATAGCCAACAGTTCAGAAAAAGATTCACCAATCAAATATGCTTTTGTTTTTTTTTTTTTAAAAAGAGATGGGATCGCCCTCTGTTGCCTAGACTACAGTGCAGTGGCAGGATCATAACCCACTGCAGCCTCAAACTTCTGGGTTCCAGTGATCCTTCTACCTCAGCCTTTTGAGTAGCTAGGACTACAGGCAAAACGGGAAAACAAACAAACAAACAAACAAAACACCTTGCAACAAACATTAAAGCACCATAAGGTGCTGATAATGATTTTAAAGAAAAATTTAACTGAAATGTTTTTTGAAATTGCTAACATTTAAGGTAATACAAGATACTTCTAAGTGACTTTTTTCAGATTCAGTATGCGTTATTCAATAAGTAGTACAAACATAATTTATCAAATTATATCAAATTATCTGTCCCAATTACAGCCATTCTCCAGTTGGTTCAATCTTCTAGAATGTTTATTTTCCTACTTACTATTAACATAAAAAAGTAAGATAGCTCCTGGGGCAATCTGCTTGCTAGCAGTAAAAATGTCTATTTGGTTTGCATGTGCAAAGTATGGTCATGCTTTATCTTATTAAGAGATACAGGGCAACCCCCTTGGGTCCCCTCCCATTGTGGGAGCTTTTCTATCCTCTTAATAAATTCTGCTCTCAAAAAAAAAAAAAAAAAAAAAGAGACATTTCCAATAGAATTATACTTTCTATGTTTTCATACCTGTTAAAGTTTAACTTATCAAGTATCCCACACAACAGTAGAATTGTGTTTATGCAGAATTTTTAACTATATTGAAGGTTTACTATTTTTATCTGAATTACCTTACTTGCATCCAAAAGCACTACTTTAAATGCCTTATATTTAAGATGTGAGAATAAATAATTCCTTATGTCTAGGACATAACGAATGTTTAAAAGAAAATATAGCTGGGCTCGGTGGCTCAGCCTGTAATCCCACGCCTTTGGGAGGCTGAGGTGAGTGGACTGCCTGAGCCCGTGGGTTCAAGACCCGCTTGGGCAACTTGGCGAGACCTCACCTCTACAATAAATCAAAAATTAGCCGGGTGTGGCAGCGCGTGCCTGTTGTTCCAGCTACTTGGAAGGTGGAGGCAGAAGGACTGCCGGAGCCCAGCAGGTCGAGGCTGCGGTGGCTGGGAGCGGCCACTGCACTCCAGTCTGGGCGACGGAGTGAGACTCCAACCAAAAAAAAAAAAAAAAAAAAATCGCATATTAAAAGTTCATATATTTAAATTAAAAATATGTACTGGTAGTACATTTGCCTTTAACATACAAAATTACCAGTGACTTTGTTTATGTGTATTTTTTTAAAGGTTAAAAAGTCCATCAGCTAATAAAAATTAATTTAAAGTGAATTAGGATTTTATAAACAATATTCACTATGATGGGTCCTTATATTTTTCTGCTAAACAAAGGTGTTCAATACAAATTATCCTAAAAAGAAAGGTAAAAAGTCTTGCCTTCTTCTCATGCACTGAACTTTGACTCAAATAGACTCTTGTATTTTAAATATAAAAAGTGACATTTTTCTATTCCATTATAAAA
Source organism: Tarsius wallacei (assembly GCA_963574415.1). Taxonomy (NCBI): domain Eukaryota; kingdom Metazoa; phylum Chordata; class Mammalia; order Primates; family Tarsiidae; genus Tarsius; species Tarsius wallacei. The sequence continues at coordinate 6,513 of CAUYQG010219433.1, read as the reverse complement.
AAGATTGACCACTATAAAAAAACAGTATAATTACTTTGACAATTTGTCATTCTCATTATTTATATAGAGGATCCTCCAGAATCATCCTCTAATGTTAAGTAACACCAAGCTACAAATATACATTATTTAAAACGGTTTCATAACACAGCTATGCACTGCATAATGACATCTGGTCAACAAGGGACTACAGACATGATTGTAGTCCCATAAAATTACAATGAAACTAAAACTTTCCTGTCACCTAGTGACGTCTTGATGATCTTGACTCTGGGTAGGCTAGGCTAATGTGTATATGTCCTAGCTTTAAACAAAAAACTTTGAAAAGTTAAAAAAAAATTTAAACAGGAAAGTGATTATAAAGTAAGAATATAAAGAAACACAAGATTTTTGTACACTTGTACAATGTGTGTTTCAAACTAAGTGTTACTACAAAGGTGTCAAAGTTTTTAAAAAATAAGTAAAAAAGTTACAGTAAGATAAGATCAATTTTTTATTAGAGACAAAAAGTTTAAAAATAAATTTAGTGTAGCCTAATTTTATAGTGTTTATAAAGTCTACAGTAGTATACAGTTATGTTCTAGGCCTTCAAATTCACTCTTTACTCACCCAGAGCAATTTCCAGTCCTGCAAACTCCATTCATGTTAAGCGCCCTATAGAGGTATCCTATTTTTTATCTTTGATACAGCATTTTTTTCTGCACCTTTTCTATAATAAGATACATGAATAATTACCATTATGTTACAAGAGCCTATAGTATTCAGTTGAGTACAGGTCTGTAGCCTGGGAGCAACAGGTTATACCACACAGTCTAGAAGTGTAGTAGGTTTTACCATCTAGGTGTGTGTAAGTATACTCTTGTCATGTTTGCACAAGAAAAAAATTGCCTAATGATACACTTATCAGAATATATCTCTGTTGTTAAGTGGCACATGACTTATGTAGTTATGATTTTCAACAATGCCAAATTTTTAAAAAGTAGGGCACAGACATGGTTACCAAGAATCCTATCAGCTTCTTCACACAACTCTTTTCTACTCCATCATGAAATTATCATACTTGAAATACAAGCTCAGCAGGGCAAAGTACACACTCAGTAGTCACACCACTCTAACAACCAATAGAGGAAATCCAAACTCCAAACTAATTTACTCTCTGGAAATACACAATAGAAAGAGAGAAGGCAACCAAGACTAACATTAATATTCCTTTTGTTTGGGCCTGTCCCTTGTTTCCATATAATCTGTTAGTGAAAACTCTTATCAAAATGGTTTATTTTAAAAAGCTTCTCCTAAACAGTAGAAGCTCTATGTTTACTCTCCTTAAAGAGAATATGTGATGTTTACCTTAAAAGTAATATGAATTACTCATATTAACTCTTGGTAATAACTGTTCCCTTTCCTCAAAAAAAGTATTTGCTAAAGAATGTGTGGTATGTAGATTATACAGATGATAGCAAATAATTGAAAGAGAATGTATGGCTCTTTCACCTAAGGAACATGAAAATAAAAAATAATTTCTCCGCCGGGCTCGGCGGCTCAGCCTGTAATCTCGCGCCTTTGGGAGGCCGAGGTGAGTGGATTGCCTGAGCCTGTGAGTTCGAGACCAGCCTGGGCAACTTGGTGAGACCTCATTTTTACAATAAATCAAAAAATCAGCCGGGCGTGGTAGCGCGCGCCTGTAGCTCCAGCTACTCGGAAGGCTGAGGCGGAAGGATCGCCGGAGCCCAGCAGGTTGAGGCTGCGGTGGCCGGGAGCGGTCACTGCACTCCAGTCTGGGCGACAGAACGAGACTCCAACTCAAAAAAAAAAAAAAAAAAAAAAAAAAAAATAATAATAATAATAATAATAATAATAATAATAATTTCTCCAATAATTAAACAGCAAAATACAAAGCTGCCAAAACAAAGCTTAATTAACAATATAAATTTATGCTTCTGTGCATAGAGAACATTATCCAAGTTATCTACTGAGTACCCAAGAGAAATCTGATGAAAATGAAACACGATTATTGACTACATAAATAATATATTTGGTGGAGAAAAGAATGCATGCTTACTTGGTAAGCTGCCCTTTATTCTTGTTGTTATCAACTCCATTATAAGTCACAGCTGCCAGTTTTCTGCTTCTGTAGTTCTCATAGTGAACATTATTAGTAACATCTTTCAAGTCCTGCATGTGTGTCCTGTCATAAATAAACAACAAGAGTTTGTTTCTATTAACAGCTAGAAAAAAAGCTTAAAAGCTTTAATATAATTTCAAAATTTTACCAAAACAAAAATTTCAGATTTAAAATGAGCAAGACTATTGTTTTTTTAAAGAAAAGTTGCATTAATCTGTCTTAATTTACACTCAAAGCAGACCAAGATAAAATGAGCTAAAATGACACCAAATTTAGGTTCCAAATGGGATTTTAAGAGCTGTAAATCCCCCAAAGCAATTACTGAAAGATGACCTTTCTACAAAAGCATTCATCGATATAGTATACATTTAATTTTACTAGAGAAGACAGTGTAGATTATAAAAACTAAAATAAATTGCTTTTCTTTTAGGACTATTACCAAGGTAACATATGAGTTTTTTACTAATACACAGGGACATTTCAGATCACATATCAAGTTATTTACAAACTGGAAAATTTTAATGTAAAGTAAATTTGTTTATTCTGAAACTGAATAGTAAATGTGGTACTTTGGCTCAATTTTCATTTACAGCATTTCTATCATATATAAAATCAACACATATGAGATAAACTACACAATACATATGAGATGATTTTATCATTCTTTAATGATTTGAGATGCTGAAGACACCTAGGCTGCTCCATGAATATCCTTTCACCAACGCAGTGTTCTTGGATCTTCATGGTGTGGCAGTACTCTGTATCATTTGATCCCCCTTTTCTCATCATCCTTTTCATCATGAACTTCCTGTATCTGCCAACTTTACCACTTTACCAAAACTCCCTTGCAGGAGACAAACATAAAGATGTATAGTTATACTGGTTTTATCCTTCCTTATATCTAGAAAATCTTTGCTATTACTTCACAACCCAGCTTCTTAAAGTACTCTTTGTGAATAAAATGAGATATTCAATCACAGTGATTCATTTCCTACTATCTGACATTTTCAGTTCTCTGAGAGTTCACTCCCCTTAGTCCTAAAGTCCAAGTTTTCCAAAAGTCTCATCTCCCTGTCCATTAATTCATGCTCTCTTATAGCCACAATATTACAGCTAAAGCTCTACTACTCTCTACTTCAGGCAAGTCAGGCAGCATCCCTCTCCTAGCAAATCCAGTGGTTGAAATTAAACAGCTAATGCATATTTGCCACAATTTCTTGGAATCCCACTGCCTTGGAAGCCTTCTTCTCAGCCTTGAAGTTAAAGCATTTCAGTCATGACAATTTTCTCCTTGGTTATTTGTTTTTTTTAATAACAATATATGTAATAGATGACAGCATACTTATTCGACTACGTTTTAAGCTCTCCTGTATAAGGAAAATGCCATGAACCCTCATTACAGATAGAAGATAATAGAAACATTTAAAAAATTGATTACTGAAGACTGCAGCTGAGATATGATAAATACTGTTAATTTTTTGGAATAAATTACTGCTACCAGTTTCTCTAAGTAGAGAATAATAAAAACATATACCTATGCCAATATAAGACAATCTTTTTGAAATGTTAATTATTATATATCATGTCATCACTGCATCATTGAAAAATCATTAAAGGACCTGAGGACAAGAATTTAGTTGGCATACAAGATGAGTAAAATAAAAGGTGAACTTATTAGCTGTTAAGCTATTTTTGCTACTATCATCTAACATTTTAGATAATGATTATCCCTTTCACCAAAGTAATTTATACAATTACCTAATTCTGATTTTTTTTTCCAGAACATAAAAGTCTTTATTTGCATTTAATTAAGTATGCTTTATCCTTTTAAGATTCAATCACACTTCCATTCTCAAAATAATTTGGTAATTAGCAATACAGTTTCCCTCACAGTTTCAGGAATTATCTCTTCCATATCTGTTTCTTCTTTTGTTTTCCTTCCCTATTTGATTTCCACATGATCCATCCCAACACCCTGAAAATATTTGTATAATTTTCTTCCTTTCCACTGGTTTGCCTGCAGCAATAAGTTCTCTTAATTAGCAAACAATACTACTTTGAACTTGCCTCTTTCTTAGAAGCAACTACTACTTCTGACTTTGATCTGTAAAATTTCTCTTCTTTCTCTCTTTTTTTATGAGTCTGAGTCTCACTGCTTCACCCACCTGGAATGCAGTGGCATGATTATGGCTCACCACAGCCTTAATCTCCTGGGCTCAGGTGACCTTCCTGTCTCAGCCTCCCAAACAGCTGGGACTGCAGGCGCACACAACCATGCCTGGCTATTTTTTAAAAAATCTTTTGTAGAGACAAGGTCTTGCTATGTTACCTAAGCTGATCTCAAACTCTTAGGCATGAGCAATCCTCCAGCCTTGGCCACCTAAAGTGCTGGGATTATAGACATGAGGTACCTCGCCTGGACAAGATTTTGATTATTTGGGATTTATAGACAGTTGCAATATTGGTACTGTATTTCCTTCAAGTATTTATTAAATATCCACTATGTGTCTTTGTCTTAAAGACATGAGCTACATTAAATATACAAAATAAATAACTTTACAATTTTTATGCATGAATGTCTTGCTACTTTACTATGTTAAATCTTTCACCGTTATGGTCAATTTGCTCTGTAATGCTTTCAAACTACTGAGTCCCTTTATCAGTTGCCAGGCTATGCACCTTCAAACATGCAAAGCAGCCTACAGATCAGTAACTAGCTTTCTCTTCTATAGTGTTTTAGGTACATAGGCAATTATTATTTGCATATTTTAAAATAGAGTACCACACTGTCAAGCACTGGACAAGTACTACTGAAAATTTAAAAACAAGAGGAAATGTAATGGTAATATTTATGAAACATTATCCATTATCTATATACTATCATAACAGGTTGTGTTATTAGTTCTTTTGAAGTCATGCCTTAAGAACGGAAGAAAAAGAGAAAAGTCTACAATAGAACCTAAATGTTATATTCTCAAAACTCAGAGGCTGGCCCCTCTTGTGCATTTGCTCTTCTCCCACTAAGTGAGACCTGGCAACCCCAAACTGCTAAATCAACCTTGTTGTCATGTACCTTCTACCAAAAATGCATGGTCATGTGCTCCTTTGAAAAAAGATCAATTATATGCCATTTCATTTAATTTCAAAATTCCCTCTCACCTCTAGTGTATTACTTGAGAAAGTATTTCTTCTAATGCTCTTAAATTTCACCCTCCTCCACTTGTGAGAAGTACCTTTTTGTTATTCCATGATTTCCAATTATTATCTAACTTTATGTTACTACCTGTGTACAGGTAGCTAAAGAGATTACTGTGTGGTGGGAAAGTGGGTAGTAGTATGAAATGAATAGACAACTTAAGGTGGACATTGAAAACTGGAGGCTGAAGAGAGTATGTGGCAAAGGTCTGAAGAAGCAAGATGAGAGACAGAAGAAGTAGGAAAACCAGATGAAGTAGGAAGAGGAAGAAGTGTGACTTAACATGAAAACACTGAGGTTCATTTTGATGCCCTCTGCTGTTCCTTACCTACTAACGTCTCTAGTCCTATTACACTTTTTCTTCACGATTTCCTCTCTGCTGCTGCTTTGCTAATTCAAGTCCTGGTCCTCTAATCAGGATGACCTCAATGTCCTGCTCCCATAGGCTTTCCTTCTCTTTCAGCAGGTGCGCAAGGAACAATTTAGAGATGTTTTCTCACCTGGTAGGAAGATTGGTTTTGTTCGCTATGGGCCAGTACATAACAATGCCCAACTCACCAGCTACCAGGCTATGCACCTCTTAACATTTAAAGTCTAGATTTTGATTCAAAAACTAGCCTTCCCTTTTACAATTTACCCACACTTTTCAGTTATTTCAGTATTAAACCTCAACACAAAGACTAATTTTCCTACGTATCCCTAGTCACACAAATTATTTTGTGTTTTTGCTAATGACTTCAAAACCTTGGAGAAAGAATCTAACTTGTCTACGTGCTGTGCTTACCTCGCTGCTAGAATGAAGACAACAAATTATCTACATTTACAGAAGGCAAAAAGTACATCTATCCTACTCTAACTTTAGAGAAATAAAAACCTTATGTTATTTTCATCATTGCTTGCGCTACTTACCTTATCAACATATTTCTTAGAATTGTAAAATCACAATGTTCACCATTTTCAACTGTAAGAAAAAAAAGACCACAAATATTATTTCCATTAAACCTAGTTGTTTTTTTTAAAAAAAAGAGTTCACAGGAACTGGGGGGGGGGGGGGGGGGGGTGTATAAAAAAAAAACAAAAAAACCCCACACCAAAAAACAACCCACACCCCCCCCCCGGGCGGCCGTTTACCCCACAACAACAAACACACCCCACCACAGCCTCAACCTTCTGGGCTCAGGGGATCCTTTCACCTCAG
>CAUYQG010219419.1:0-11017 GCA_963574415.1 Tarsius wallacei | reverse complement strand
GTCGGACCGGGGGTCCCTGAGCCTCGGACCAATGCGTCCAGTTGTGGGCAGTGGGGTAGGGGAAGGAGGGCAAGAGACTTTTTGGGGAACTCACATTCGGAGAATCTCACAGTTCCGCCTGTGTTGCCGCCATCTTGACCCGATCCGGTACTGATTCTTAAGTACTGATAATTAACTATGGCTATAACATTATAATGAGGACATCTAAAAGAATGATTTGGGAGAATATTTAAATAACGATGATTAAAGACCTGTGAAAAAAGAATGGTAGTAAAGTTAGATAACAAATGAATCTAATTTTGCATAAAGTGGATAACATGTAGTACATATAAATACATAAATAAACATATAGAGAAAGGAAAACATGGATAGAAAATTACCACAATGTTAATGATGATTGTTACTAGGAAATGGAAAAATGGGAACTCTCTTAAGTATACAAATGTTCATTATGTAGGTACCCTTGCTCTCTTTTTTTCTTGAATTTTCCACTTTGATATATATAGATTATTCAGGGAAATAATTCTATGAACGCCACACATTTCAGTGCAATGAAAGGTATTTATTTAGAAATTGTCTTTCCCAACACTGTCCGGCTTCTTGGTCACTCTTTGGGAAAATGAGAAGTGCATCTTACGCCACTCATTAGTTGGCAGCTTAACACTCTGGATGTAGTATAAAAGCAGATTCCTGCTTCCCAGACACAATTGGGTAGCCTCACTCACATCTTTTCCAGCATCTTACCCCTCCTTCATCACATCACTTATTGCATCTTGTTTTAACATTAGTCAGTTGGTATATACCTCTCCCTCTTCTTCTGTCAGCTCCTAAAGAACATCGAAGTATCCCTCTCATAGTTTATAGAATTAGTTAATGATTAGCTAAGTGTTAATAATTAAGCATGTGAAAGAATAAAACCAAGAAAACCCTGGGAATTAATACAAAATATATCATAATTAAAAGTGGAGAAGTTTTAAGGACTCTTGAATCTGACACAATCATGTCATAAGCCTGTCCCTGCCTCTAATTGTGTGACCTTAGACAAATTGCTTATGCTCTTGGAGTCTTAACTTCCTCCTATGCAAATTGACAGCAGAATATTGGTGGGAATATTATAAAATAACAGAAGCAAATTGTTTGGCACAGGCACATAGTAGGAATTTAGAGTATTCTAGGGGCATGTCATTTTCAAGTTTCTATTCAGTTTAAGAAACGGTTGCTTGTATTTTTTTCATTGCCTCTGCCTTTGTTTTGAACTTCTAAATTGACTCATTAGTACTCATTTGAGATTTTGAAGTATATATCTCTGAAGAGTTAGTGTTCTAGACTAATTTTATATGCAAAAAGTGAAAAAAGGCAGTGTATTAAGAGACTGTATAAAAAGTGCCTAGCACAGCGTCTGGTACATGGTTTCTTGGTAAAGGCCAAAAACCTTTGCAGTCCTTGGATAACTCAGAAAGAGATTAAGTGTGTGTATGTGTGTGTTATGTGTGTGTGTGTGTGTGTGTGTATGTGTGTGTGTGTGAGAGAGAGAGAGAGAAAGAGAGAGAGAGAGAGAGAGACAGAGAGAGTGAGAGAGAGATTTCATTTGTTCGTACCACAGTTTTACTGTCAAATAATATTCTGCTGGAGCCAGACTCCTCCATTTATAGACGAGGAAATGGAAGAAAGAACAGAGGCAATTCAAACTGCCAGGGGAGGGGGTGGGGCACACCTCATCAGCAAGGGCACCTACATAATGAACATTTGTATACTTAACCCCGAATTGTACTCCATATCTTTTAAATAATTTTTTTTTAAAAGAATAGAGGTAATTCAGTTTTAATTATAAAACCATGTTCCAGACACTGTGCTAAGCACTTCGTACAATCTTTTAAAGAATTGTCCTTCTTCACTTTTTGAATAAAAGAAAACCTTAAAAGCTTGGAAAGGTTCAGAGGCATTCCCTGGGCTCTGGATTAGTCAACATTAGAAGGTAGATTCAAATTCAGGGCTATCTGGGCCCAAGATCAATGCTGAGAGAGGAGAAGTGAGCTGTGATCCACACCTCCTAACTTCCAGTCTGATGTTGGTCCTGAGACCCCTGCCTTCACTTCACTGCATAGCAGAGAAGAGTAGCCTGTGCTCCCACCCTCTTCCCATCTGCTAACTATCCAGTTTGGAGACATTGCTTCCATCTGTACCCCATTGTGGAGGCATATCATTAATGAGACACTGGGAACAAACAGAAACTGTGCTTTCTCCTGTGGCTCTGCTACAAGCTGCCTAATTGGAATTTATGGGTGGCCGTGATAAAATTTCTGCATAATAAAATCCTGAAGTTTATTTAGCACTCTTAAATAATGGCCAAACAAAGCTTTAACAACAGTACCGAAGTCAAATATGCCTCCCCTTGCGTGTGTGTGTGTGTGTGTGTGTGTGTGTGTGTGTGTGTGTGTATACCCATGCCTATGTGTGTTGAGGCAGGAAAGAAAGGTTGTTTACAAAAATTAGCCTAATAATAAAATCTTCAGCTTTAAGGCATGTCTTTCTTTTGCTAATTCAGACCTGAAGTGAATTTTGTTCCCTACTTTCACTCAATATTCTTGAAGAGCCATTCACTATGTCTGGAGCTTGGTGGGTTTTTTTTTTCCTAAGCGCCGTCTTCACTTCTGATTGCTGAGTCTGTAGTATCACCTCCTGAGCCCAGCACAAATGGCACAATCCCAGTTGGATGCCATCACTCTCTCTTCTTTGGTGAGTATGATAAATAACAGCAATGATAATAATGACTGAGCAATGATGATGGTAATTTGTCATCTTTGATTAGTGCCAAATAGGTATGAAAAAGCCGTATTTTGAAATTAAGCCTCAGATCATCCAACCACACAATAAGGTGACTAGAAATGATTTCCTTCTATAAGCTGCTCAGAGAATGTGAGTAACTCACCCAAGGCCAGGGAGCTAATACAAAACGGATCCAAGATGTGCATGCATTTTTTGTCTGTGTGAAGTCTTTCACCAATGCTTAAAATTGTTAATCACATACATTTACTAAAATATTTATTTTAATCAGATAGAGACAGGAACAATATAAACTGTTAGAGACTCTATAATGCCACATGAGCTTTGTTTGATCACCAAGATTAATGTCAGTAATTGATGTTGTGGAGATGGCAGAAGTGACGATTATAGGCAAGAAAGTGCTTGACACATATAGAGAAGCTTGTGTTGTAATATTATTCATATGTGCTTTCCAAACCTGCTTCCCCAGCCCATTGATTGTATTGCTCAGACCAAAACCTAAGAGTCATTCTCATTTTCTCTTTTTTTAAATTTCCAACTCACATCTAAGCCATTGCCATCTACTTGGAAACTGCTGGCCAACCCACAATCATTTCCGACTTCCAGATTGCATGACCTCATGACAGTCTCCCTCTTCCACCTTCACCACCCCACTTCAAGCTCTGATTTTGCAGGGTTCTGATGTGAGGTTTCTCACAGGTTATCCAGACAACTCTCCTCTCCTTAAAACCCTCCAATATAGCTGATGGTATTATACAATTTTTGTTCATTTTATGTGTAATAGTGACATTAATGTTATGCTTAAAAAAGAGTTGATATGTTTAGAATATTTAAAGTAGAAATATTTAGAGATGATATTTTCTTATGTCTGAGATTTGCTTCAGAGGATGTGAAAAAAGTGCACGGGACACAAATACACAAAAGTGGTCATGAAAAGCCTTGTGATTAATTATATTAACACATAGAAACTGATTGCACCAAGTTATCAACTCAAACTTGAAATTGTTCATTTAAAAGGGTTTTTAAAAAACCTGGATTAATTGCCTTTGAAACTGGAATACAAATCCCCAACCAAAAGCCATATGTGATCAGGCCCCTACCTGTTCCTTTCTCCTCAGAGTTCACTCTAGTCCTGATCCACTGACCTTCCTGGCCTCTGAAAATGTAAAGCTCTTCCTGTTTTGAGGGCTTTGAACTTGCTCATCCTCTGTTTGGGATTTCTTTCTCTTAAACCTGAGATGGTCAATCCCTCTCAAATTAGATCTCAACTCAAGGCAGTCCTCATATGGAGACCTTTCTGATCACTCCAGATAAATTATACACCACTTTCCCATCACTCTCCACTATATCATCCTGCTTTGTCTTCTGTAGCATTTTAAAATTGTTTAATTTTGTTTAATCAACCACAGTACAATATGATTTCCTTCAAGTCGGAAATTCTACCTTGTTCACACAGGTTATCTATTTTTAAGGGATGTTTTGAGGTTTAGTAGTCATTCAAAACATACTAGCTGACAGTTTACACATTATTATAGTGACTCTCAAAGTTACCAAACCCCAGAGGATTTTATTTATTGTCATAACAGCGACTGGCATTAAGATTTAAGGAGTCAAGGATGCCAATAGACTTGCCAAGCATGGGGAAATGGCACATCCAATGAAGATTTGTCCTGCCCACAATTTCAGGAAAGCACTCATTAAAAAATCCTGGGCTAGAGAATGGCCATCACAGGTGGTAATAGTGGGACAAGCTTGACATGGGGCAGTCACATGGAATAAATTGCTAAAGAAAAAATCAGAACTAGACCAAAATGGAACTTCTTAATAACATCATAAGGAATTTTAAATTTATTTTGGAACGTTGCTTTAGTTTTCATGGTAGTGTCATAACATGTTACCGTAAAGTTAGTGGTTTAAAATAGCATATTTATTATCTAATAGCTCTATAGGTCAGAGGTTCAGGTGGGCCCAGTTGGGTTCTCTGCATAGGGTCTTAAAAGGCCAAAATCAAGCTGTGCTCTTATCTGGAGGCTCTGGAAGAATTCATTTCCAAGATCCACAGGTCTTAGATTGAATTCAGTGATTTGGGGTTATAAAACTGAGGTCTGTGTTTCCTTGGCACTATCAACCAAGGGCCTTTGCCCTAGATGCTGCCCACAGTCTTTTTCCTGCTTCCGGAGTGACTACCTTCAGCAACAGAGAATCAATTCTGTCTCCTGCTTTGAAATTTTCTAGCTTCTTCTGGTCACAACATTGTAACTACGACTAGAGAAAGTGTTCTGCTTTTAAAGACCTATGTAATTAGATTGAGGTCACCTGGACAGGTTACTTTTACTGCTTTAAGGTCTGTAACCTTAATTGTATCAGCAAAGTCCTTTGTATCATTTAATGTAACAGAGCCACAGGTTCCAAGGATGAAGGCATGGGCACCTTTGGGAACCCCTTCTGCCTACCATGGGAGTCATTGAGTGTTTTAAAAGAGGCAGATAACATTGCCCAAATCTGTTTAAATAAGTCTTCTTTTCTCTGTGGCTATTTGTTAGCAATAGGCTTCCTTCTCCTCTAGGAACAACGACAACGAAGCCTGCAGGGACTCTGTTGGGAATGTCATTATAAGCCAGCAGCTGCATGTCAACTCAAGGGGTACTGTAGCCCCAGCTCCAAATAAATGAAGCAGAGAGGAAGGGAGTGTGTCTGCCTGCACAAATCGTGGATCTCAGCTGCATTCCCATCTCTGGGAATTTATGAGTGGAGCACATGCCAGGGGGCATGGAGAGCTTCATTCCCAGAAGCAGATGCTGCTGATCCCCACACAGAAGCCACCTCACTCTTCAGCCCTCCCATATACTGCTTGCCAGATGGCTACAGCTGAAGCCACAGCTGAATAGATGTCTGCTGTTGGCACCAAAAACACCTCTGTGGGACTGGTTAAGGACCTGAGGTGGTATGGCAGGGCATCAAATACACACGAATAATAAAAATGTTCAGGGTGTGCCAGGCACTGTGCTAAGCACTTTGCAGGCATTAACCAAACCTTCACAATATTCTCATGTGGATAGTGGGATTCTTATGCCCATTTCATACTGGGAGAGATCAAGGTTTGGAAAGGTCAAGTAGCTTACCAAAGGTTGTAGAACCAGTAATACATGGAGCTGGATTGTGAATAGAGGCAGATCTTTCCCCCACAGTCTGTGATTTTAGACATCGCACAAATTATATCTCATGCCCAAAGACGTTTAACCCCCTTCCCCAGGCTCCATAGCAGCCAATCTCATTTTGCACCAGCTCAGATATGCCCAAATCTGAACAGTTGCCATCAGATGAACCAGTTTCATTTACAGGTCAGTGCCCCAGAATATTTGCCTCCTGTAACATGGTATGCAAAACTGGTAAGTGGAAAATTGAAACTGACATGAAGAAAAGGATATCTGTAGCCAAAAGAATTTGGATAATTGAAGCCAAGTATGGAATGGAGCCAAGAAGATGCAAAATGGGAGAAAGTGATGTCTGACTCTAGACCTACCTAAAGACTATTGGATACCCAGTGTGAAGTTGCAGACATAGGGCAAATATCATTATTTTGAGCATGTATTGATTGCTTAATATACATCAGGAACTAAATTATGTTCATTACACAGATGGACTCATTTAATTTTCACATCATCTCTATGAAAAAAAATTATTACCCCTAGTTTATAAATGGAGAACATGGAACTAAATTATATAAATAATCTTCTCTAGGTATTGCAGCAGGTAAAAGGCAGTTCTGAGATTTGAACTCAGGCAGTCTGACATGATAAGTGATTCAACTCTATATTCTGTACCAAAATGTCACAGGAAATTTTGCATTTAGCTCTTCAGGTGTTGGGTTGACTCAGAAGAGAAATACAGTCTATTTTGGCACCACATTGCTAGATACAGTCAATCTTGGCATGAGTCAGGTGAGAATATACCTCATGGAATGATGCCCACGGATTCAGAGATGTTCACTACTGACATAGGAAGCATTTTTTTTAGATGATTAGTAAATGAATGAATTGGATCAAACTGAGAAGAGTAATGCCATTGGTGAGGTAATAAAATCTATTGTTGGATTACCAGATCAGATAGAGAGACAGATGCAGTTAGCATATGAAACATAATGGGGAAGTAGAGGTGAGGATATATCTTGAGATTAAGTTAAGCCAGGCCCAAGGTGCTCTTAGATGGAGTCATTCAGGAGTGAAATCTGGCAGTAACTCAGATTGCTCCTCCCATTTGCTATCAGATGTCCACTGCAGGTGCCAGTGTGGTAACATGGAAGTATCAACCTTGGCTGGACCCTAAGACCATCAGCTACTAGGCTGGGTAAGGAGCATGTGTGAGGAGATGAAAAAAAAACAGAACATTCAAGTCTTCCCCAGAAAGCTAGTGAATACAAAAGTGTGCATATTATAGGACACATCTGACTGGGTATATAACAGCTGCTAAGAAAATGGGAATTTTAAGGAAAGCCATCATTTATACAAATAATCAAGGAATATGGGCTCTTTGCCTATACACACTGGGCACTGAATTTATACAAATTCTGACAAAGAGAGGGTAAAAGTGGACATAAGACACTGTCTCATTTTCTTTATCCAGTCCACTTGCTGTGGAAAGTAGGTTTGGTTCCATGTTTTTGCTATTGTGACTAGTGTGGCAATAAACATGTGTATGAAAAATATTATGCAGCCATAAGGAAGGGCAAAATCATAACTTCTCAGCAAGTTGGATGAAGTTGAAGACAATCATTCTTAGTGATCTATCAGAGAAATAAAGAACCAAATTTTTCATGTTCTCTTTCATAAGTGGGACCTGAACATTAGTCACAATAGCATAAGGGAGGGGTCTGCAGTAGGGAAAATGCCAGGGAAGGAAAGAAGAGGGGCATGTAACAACACAAAGGGTACCTGTCCTAAACCAGGGGAAGTGAGAACCAGTTGGAGGACCAAACTTCACCTGCACATACATTACTTATGTATCTAATCCTGACTTGTACCTCAAATCTTTATAAGAAAATAAGCTTTAAAAAAAGCAAAAAACACACTATCTCCACAGAGCTGTGTTAATTACATAAAATACACTATAAAACATGCTAATGTGAAGAAAGTATGATGCACATAGTTTGGATGAGCTAATAAAGCACACAAGTACCTCCAAGGAGCATAGTAAGGATGCACTAATGTTGGTCTTCTTCCCTCCTTTACTCTCTTCAAATGACCCCCTTTCCCAACCTGTAAAACTCAGCACCATAAAGCAACCATTTTTTATGTAAATAGCTATGTGGTCAAAGACTTGAGTGGATTATGATTGGGATGGTTGTTTCTACTCAACAATATTCAGGACTAGACTCATCTAGTGGTGCCCTCACTAACACATCTGGTGGTCAGTACTGGCTCTAGATAGAAGCTTTAGAAGAGTATGTCAGCCATTGCCTTACTAGACTCTGGTGTGACCATGGACTCTTTGAGCTACGGCCATTGTCCTTTTTCCTGGCTTTGGCCCCCTCCAAATCTCCTCTCTCTCTCTCTCTCTCTAATTTGCTTTCTAAGTAAACTATAATTTCCAGTCTAAAAAGTCCCAAAAAACCAACAACAAAAACACACAAGAGCATGTCAGGTGTAACATCTACAAGTAGATTCTTCACGTGACTTGGGCTTCCTTCCAATATGGTGGTTGCATTCCCTAGGCAAGCATCCTGAGAGACACAAGTTAAAGTTAAAGCTGTATTACAGTCTTATTTCAATGCATGTAAATGTACTCTGTAGATCAGAGCAGTCACTTCCCACAAAATTTGAGAGAAAAAAATAGTCTCCACCTCTTGATGGGGAGTGGCAATACTCTGGAAGAACATAAGGTGCTGCAGATATTGTTGTAGTCATTTTTGGAGAATATAATCTGCCATACTGTCTGATATCCAAACCCCTATGATACCATGCATCCATCCATTTAGAAAAAGAAGCTAAGAAAATAACTTTTTTTACATTAATCTCTTTTCGGTGTTTTAGCATATCTAAATCTTGACAAAATTGTATTCTGCAATTCTAGAGATTGGGTTAGGATTATGTCTCTATTGATCCCCATTTCACTGTCAGATATATGCCCAACCTTAAAAATTAGAGACTAAAAGGATGGATTTTCATTAAGCAAGCATATTAAGTCCTCCATGAATCACCAAGTTTTTTGAATAATATGCATTTCCTCATTCTCACGTGTTTGGATATTTACAGCTATGTTTTTATTTCTAATTCAAACATAACTGTTAGGGAAAATATATAACTGATTTTTGTTTGGCCCAATTCCCTCATCTATAAAATGAAAACAAATGGAATTAGATAAGCAATTCACAAAGTGCACTCATTGGCATGCTACTTATGATACTATAGAAAATAAGGTCTTATGACTGAAAAAAAAGCAAAGTACAACAGAATTTTTGTTGTCGAATTTCTCAGAGCTTTTAATATTGTCTTCAAGTTCTTTTGTACAAAAAACTTATTTTGCAAGGTCATCTTAAGGGAACAGAAGTTCCTAGAGCACACTTTGAAAAATACTGAATGGGTCAGTCAATCTTCATTTGTTTCTGTGGAACGTGTCATTTAACAGAGACAGAGATTGGCATCATTTCCCCAAAGGACAGGGTGGAACAAATTAAGAGAATTTACTCAACTTTACATGTTGGCCTCCTTATTTATTTCTAATAATTTTGGCATGTGTTATCTTCCTCTCTTTTTTTGTTTTTTTATGTTATTTACATTATTTTTATTTTTTATAGGTGTGTGCCACTGCTCCTGGCTAATTTTTTTAAAATTTTATTTTATTATAGAGATGTGGGGTACAAGTAAGGATTAGCTACACAAGTAGACTGCACGCAGGTGAAGTTTGGACCTCCAGCCAACGTTCACTTCCCCTGGCTTGGTACCAGGTATACTTTGCATTGTCACGTGGCCCCCATCCCTGTCTGTGCCCAGTGATTGCCAATCCCTCCCTTGTGCTAATGTGATTAATGTTCAGATCCCACTTATGAGTGAGAATATGCGGTATTCAGTTCTTTCTTTCTGTGATAGATCCCTATCACAGTATGATGTTCTCCAACTCCAACCAATTTGCCTTGAAATCTATGATTTTGTTCTTCTTTATGGCTGTGTAATACTCTATCATGTACATGTACCACATTTTCTTTATCCAGTCCACATTCTTTTCTTTTTATATTTTAAAATTGTGGGGTACAATTCAGGGCTAGGTATACAAATATTCATTGTGCAGGTACCCTTGTTGATGAGGTGTGCCCTCCCTTCCCCAGGAAGTTTCCCACTACTGTTAACCCCACCTCCCCTCCCCTTCCCACTCACCTGCAGTTTCCCACTACTGTCATTCCTTTTCTAATGGTATTACCATAGTTGTTCAAGGTCCACTTATGAGTGAGAACATGTGATACTCAGTTCTTTGTTTTTGTGAAAGATCATTCAGTATTATGGACTCTAAGTCCATACAAGTTGCTGTGAAGTTGATGATTTTGTTCTTCTTTGTGGCTGCATAATATTCCGTTGTGTACATATCCCACATTTTTTTTATCCGGTCCTCTTTTGGTGGGCAGCACAGTTGGTTCATTGTTCTTGCTATTGTGAACAATGCTGTGATAAACATACGTGTGCAGGTATCTTTTTTATAGACTGATTTGAGTTCTTCTGGGTGTATTCCCAGCAGGGAGATTGCAGGGTCATATGGAAGGTCAGTTTTTAGAACTTTTAGGAATCATCACATTGTTTTCCACAGAGGCTGTACTAGTTTACACTCCCACCAACAGTGTAGAAGTGTTCCCTTTTCGCCACATCCTCTCCGGCATCTGCTATTTTTTGAGTTATTGATGATGGCCATTCTGACTGGAGTTAGGTGGTATCTCAGTGTAGTTTTAATTTGCATCTCCTTGATGTCTAGTGAGGCTGAACATTTTTTCATGTATCTGTTAGCTGCTCATATGTCTTCTTTTGAGAAGTGTCTATTCATATCTTTTGTAATGGGGTTGTTTGTTTTTTTTCTTTTCAGCACATTTGAGTTCCTTGTAGATCCTTGATGTTAGGCCTTAGTCAGACATGGAGTTGGGAAATACTTTTTCCTGGTCTGTGGGCTGTCTCCCTGCTCTCTTGATGGTTTCTTTGGCTTTGCAGAAGTTTGTCAGTTTAATGAGGTCCCACTTGTCTATCTTATCTCTTAT
>CAUYQG010219417.1:0-10549 GCA_963574415.1 Tarsius wallacei | reverse complement strand
CAGCCTCAACCTGCTGAGCTCCGGTGATCCTTCCGCCTCAGTCTTCCAAGTAGCTGGAACTACAGGCGTGCGCTACCACACCCGGCTAATTTTTGATTTATTGTAGAGATGAGGTCTCACCAAGTTGCCCAGGCGGGTCTCGAACCCGCGGGCTCAATCTTTTGTTTTTCTTAATACTCTTTCTTAAACATCTGGTTCCTGGAGTCTCCATCCTTGACTCTCTCCTCCTCTTTTGACTGCTTTTCCTCCATGGTGATCTGATCCACGCCCTTGGCCTACACTACTTTGATGACTTCCACATGTCTTCACCTAGCCCAGACCTCTTTCCTGAGTCTTTAACCTCGGTAGAGGTCAGAGTCTTTATCTAATATCTCCCTTTAGGTGCAGTTTCACATGGGATATTTTGAGTTTGGGATGCTTCTGTCCCATCAGGGAAATGGACTGTGGGTGCTGGGACTTGCTCGCCCATGGTGGGGAATTCAGAGGAACAGCCAGTGTGGTTGCTCAGATAGTTTGAGAAGATCAGGGGCACATTACGAATTCCTGTGACCTACAAATGGAGTCATTGTTCCTTGGAGTTAGTAACTCCTGGCGGCAGCAGCTGCTTATCAAAATGATCTGAGAGGACCTGAGAAAACATCCTCAGGAGCAGACAAAAGCCTCTGGGGAGAAGCTTCCATCTGAAAGACAGTTTGCACAGCGCTTACAGCTCTGCTTACTGGCCTGGGCCCATCAGTTACTAGCAGTGTGACCACAAGTAGAACTCTGTGCCTTGGTTTCTTTACAAGAATGCCTGAGCTGGGAGAATTACACAAACAGATGTGTGTGAAGTGCTTAGCAGAATCCCTGATAAGCAATCAGTTCTCAATAAATATTAGCTATTGTTATTGTTGCCATTGTTTTATTAGCTCTACAAACCTTTTCTAGCTGCTGACACTGTATTCTGACCTGCCCCAATCTGGGGACAGAGAGATAAGACACAACCCTCGCCCTGGCAAAGCTCATGGTCTCATGCAAGAGACAGATACATAGATAAAAAAAACATGTCAAGGGGTGAAAATTCTATAATGATTGATTATTATTAACTTCTTGGGGCAAGGGAAATGTGTCAGGGAAGATTTTACAGGGGAGGTGACATTTGTACCTAGCTGGGAGGGAAAGTGGAGAAGGAGAGATGGCAGCCTTGGGCATTGAAGGAGCCGAACAGGAATGGAGCCGACCAGAGCTGTAGGGTGTGCACACCCATGTGCTGGGGGAGGCTCCAGCAACTGTCAACTCTGGTTGCTTATAGCCTCACCTTTGACAAGCTTTGCCAGAAGTGTTTCTGCCTGACATCATGCAGAGGCTGCTCAATTCCATGAATGTGATGGCATGCTGCCCCTCCTCCTGCCATGGGAGACGAGGAGGAAGCTCCTCTCTGGGCAGTGCCCAGGTAGGCAAGTTTCCTGTAAGCACCAGCTGCAGCCACCTGAACCCAGCATGGACGGAAGCCAGGCTCGCGCCCTCTGTAATCCAATGCTTGTCTGCATCAGCCTCGCCTTTATGCCCACTCCCCTAGGGTGCTTCATCCAGCCTGGGGTCACTATGACCTCTTTCTTACTGACTGGCATGCCTCCTGACAGTGCCCCACCCCACAAGTGCCAATAGAAACACCGCATGAGGCAGAGACAGCTCTTCCTGTCACAGACCTGGGGTTGGGTTGGCCCAGGTGTCCCAGGTCTAGGCAGGGTCCCCGCAGCCTCTCTCTTTCACCAAGATTCTTGTTCCTACTAGCAGCCATCCCTGTGCAGGGATTAGTTCAGAAATGCAGGCCTTTCCTCACTCATGGATAAAGAACTTCCTTCTGCTGTAGAGCCTAGGTGTTTGGCCTCCACCTCTTCCCACCCCAAATGACATCAGCCTCACCCTTAAAAGGTATAGACAAGGATTAGATACAAAATAAAGGAGTGATAAAATGCACAGACTCTGGAGTCAGATTGTCTGGGTTCAAATCCCAGTCCTGCCACCTCCTAGCTGTGTCACCTTGGGCAAGTAATTTAATCTTTCTATGCCTGTTTCTTCATCCACAAAATGGGATGGTTATACCTATCTAATGTGTGAATCCAGGGGGCACATTTTTTCTGGAAAGGGCCAGAGAGGAAGTATCTTGGGCTTCATGGGTCTGTATCGTAGCTACTCATTTCTGCTGTTGCAGCGTGCAGTCGGCCATATACAATAAATGAATGAATGGGTGTGGATGTGTGTCCATAAAACTTTATTAATAGACACTGAAATTTGAATTTCACTTCATTTTCATGAATCACAAAAATCTTTTTTTGATGTTGTTATTTCAAAATGAAAATAAAAATTTTTAGCTCATGGGCAAAACCAGGATTTGGCCTGTGGGCCATGGTTGGCAGTCCCCTGTGCTAATCTATGTAAGCTCTTAGAACAGTACCCAATGCTCTGTTCTTGGGTTGGCTTTAAGTACCTACCATGGATGTAATACTTGTTAGCTATTATCAGGCGAGAAGGTATGAGTGTAGTAGAAAGTCGGCTGTCTGTGGTAGCTGGCTTGTTGGTAAAGGCAGGCCATTGGCAGGGGTGGTGTCTGTCTTGGAACAGTGCTGAGGGTGGGTTATTGGAACACAATCCTTTATGCTTCAGACTAGCACTGGACAGGAGTGTCCGTCATTTTCTTTAACTGGCTCTTTTCTGCCTGAGCAAGGGGCCCAGGACCCTGCCTTAGTTGCCCAGAGCCATGGCCCCATCATGTTCTCCCTCTTCCCACTCAAAGTGACATCAGCCTTACCCTGAAAAATGCACAGACATGAATTGGATGCAAGATGATAGAGTGGTAAAATGTACAGGCTCTGGAATCAAACTGCCTGGGTTCAATCCCAGCTCTGCAACCTCCTAGCTGTGTCACCTTGGGCAAGCAACTTAATCTTTCTATGCTGTTTATTTGTCCACAAAATGGGATAATCACACCTATCTAATGGGCCCACCCCTGCACAACTCCGGACCTTTCCCCACTGCACCCCTACTGCCACACTCACTCCAAGGGCCCTGGGTCAGTTCCCTGCCCGACACAGAGGAGACCTTGCCCCCATGTCAATGACTAAGAACAGTTTATTCACAGACAGTTCCAGCTCTGGGGCTGGTGCTTCCTCTTATCTTTGGCGTCAGGCAGTAGCTGTGTAGCCTTGACACCCAAGGTCACATCCTTGGCTCCAGCCCAGGCTGACGGAGTGGGTGAAACCCTCGGCTTGGGGCTTTGAAGGAGTCCTTCTCTCTGAAGACCTGGCAAAGAGCTCTGTCAGCCCTTACTGGGGTCTTCACGCGGGCCAGCACCATTTCCTCTGTCCCCGATCTCTCTAGCCATGTGCTGAGAATTCGGACCATGGGCTATATCTCATCCTGGACAGTTGCGAGTATTGCTGGGTAGTGCCCAATGGGTCTTCCTGCACATGCCTGGGTCCCATCTCGTTGTTCAAAGCAGACTTTTAGTCATTGTCCTTGAAAAGCCCAGAGCGGGTGAGGGCAGAGGGCCCTCCATGACTGGGAAACCGGGTCTAAGTCCTCAGACCTGACTAGATCTTTCTTCTAAACTCTGCCTCAGTGCTCATCCGGCACCTGGGTATCTGTGAGCTGGTTGGAGAAGGCCCTCTCCAAGCGCAAGGTATTGTATCTGGGGGGTGGTGTGCCAGGCACCTGGGATCCTGGAGCTGGAGGCATGTGCAAAGCAGAGGTGAAAGTAGGCAGGTCATCGTCTATATCCAGGGCTGGATTGTCCTGGCCCCTTGGGCTGGAGGGAGCCTCGGGACAGGGGAGAGCCTGCCTCCGGGCCCACCACTCCTTGGCTTTCTGCCATTGGCGGCGGGCAATGATAGAAAGGGAGTCGATGAAGAAGACCTCAATGATCTCGATGACACAGACGACAGAGCAGCTCATCCACAGGCCCAGCTGTCCTCCGAAGTTGGACAAGAGCATCTCGATCTGCAAGGGAGGCCAAGCCACACCATCAGCAGGGACTGCCCCCAAGTTGGCCTCATATGGGGACCCTGATTTCCAAGGGAGCTACTGGTTAGCCCTGCTCTGCATAGGCTTAGAGGGAGAAGTGGGCAGGCTTCCTGTCTCCGCTTGATCTGCACATCCTGACTCAAGGTCTGACTGGCCTCTGGCAGCCTCCTAGATCAGGGTAGATGCCCATGACTAGATTAAGATCCCCACGACTTGACTCTGTTGCCAGAGGCCAGGCAGATGGGCACATTTGTAGACCCAGGTCCCAGAAGAAAGTCACTCACACTGTTGGCTGGACTCTCCACGATGGATCTCTGGTTCAGGTCTTTGTAGAATATCAAGAGTTTGGCCAAATCTGTCCTGCAGAAATTCCAACAGGTGAGTCAGAAGCCTTGGAATTCTACCAGAGGACTCATGCCTTCCTCCTGTCCAAGCCTGCAGCATGTTCCGGGCTCTAGGCTCCCTGGGGGTATTAGAACTTGGTTCATGGGGCTCAGTCTATTCCCCAGAGCATATTTCCATCTAGATCTGGTTCTCAGGTCATTCATCCACTCAAAAACTATTTCCCAACCTCCACCCAGCCGTATTCCCATTGTACCCTGTTCTTCAGCAAATGTTGACGTTTGTAGTTGTTTGATTGTAATCTCAAGTACATACAGGAGACAGGCCAGTAATGTAAGTGAGTGAGGAAGGCTGAGTATAAGGTCATATGATAATGGCCATAATGGCCAGTGAACATTTATTGGGCACTTCTCGAATTGCCAGGCATGTTTTAAGAGCTTTGTGTGAATTAACATATTTTATTCTCTCAAGCAACCCTGTAGGGTGGGTAGCTGTGTTTGAATCATCCTCATTTTACAGATGTGGAAACTGAGATATAGATTGGTTAAGTAACTTGCCTAAGACTATAGTTAATTATTGGACAAGGCTGGGCACAGTGGCTCACATCTGTAATCCCAGAACTTTGGGAGACCAAGGTGGGCAGATTGCTTGAGCCCGGGAGTTCGAGACAAGCCTAGGCAACATAGTGAAACCTTGTCTCTAAAAGAATAAATAAATAAATTAGTCAGATGTGGCGGTGCACATCTGTAGTCCCAGCTACTTGGGATGCTGAGGTGGAAGGATCACTTGAGCCCAGGAGGTGGAGGTTGCTATGACCTGTGATTGTTGTGATCATGCCACTGCACTCCAGCCTGAGTGACAGAGACCCCAACTAAAAAGAAAAAAAAATTGGCTGAGCCACTATTCAAACTCAGATAGATCTGGTTTCAAAGTCCACACTCTTAACCATTGCACTAAACTGCTCTTGACAGGACTATGGCGAACTGGGCTCAAGCTCATTCCAAAGAGACAACTATTACTCATCTGTTTGGTGCTATGCAAGAAGGGAGGGTTGTTATTGTCAGAACTTTCCACCTTTCAGGAAAATCTAAAAATAATGAGTTGCTTCCATGGGGCTAATTTGGCCCAGAAGTCACTGGTTTGCAACACTTGGTTTAATGATTTGCAGTTGTTTTGTAAAGTCTATCTTTATCACTAGCCTGTAAGCACTCTGGGGGCAGAGACTGTGTCTGCTTGGTTATCCTGGTTCCCCCAGCACATACACAGTGCCTGGATCCTTGTAGATGCTCTATAAATGTTGGAGGCCATACTGACCCCTACAAGGTGCAGGTCCAGCTGTGGGCATTACGGAGATGGTGATGGCTTAGAGAAATGTGAATTCACATGGCATGATTCATAAATGTGAGTTCACCCTCTCTCACTCTCACTGAATAAATGAATAAGTGAGTAAATGAAAAGGAGAGGGTTTGCCCATGAGGAAGCAAGTGAGAAGGCCAGGGCCTGTGGCGAGCAGAGGTGGAGGAACAGCGGGGAGGTAAACTTACTTGTTGAGCTTCTTGTTTATCTGCTGGCCTTGGTCCCAAGTGAGAACAGGCAGCAACCATTTCTGTGATAGAGAAAGAAAGAGTGGGTCTGAGGATGCCCGGAGAGGTCAGGACCAATCCTCCCTCCTCAGCCCCTCCCCTGTACCCTTCAGCCTCAGCAAGACAGCTCCCTTTTCCCTAGATCATGCCCCAAGCCAAAGGACACAGGTAGGATGGCAATGAGGCTCCAGGCAGGGGAATTTTGTGGGAAGAGTGGGCAGAAGAACTTACCTCTGAAACCTCAGATGGCCATTGTGCCAGGCTGGTGGTCAGCGTCCACTCCTTAAAACTAAGGAGAGGAGGGGGTAGAGTGAGCATGGGAGACCCAGCCCAGCCCAGTCTGCCCATCCACCCCTCCGGGTCGACTTACCTGCAGGCTTCCCGGCACACCGACTGGCAACCCAGCTTTTCCTGGACAAAGTCTCGGTGCAGCTGGTAGTAGCAATACACTGAGGGACAAAGGAGAGAACAGCAAGAACATTGGGGCCACACGGCCCTTCCTGCGCATCCCCAGGTCACCGAAGATGCTGCCCAGGCCTCATTTTCTACAAACACTAGTTCTCTGGAAGCACATGCTGCTTTGTGATGTTAGGAAGCAGAAAACAATGCTGGCTGAGGGTTAGACAGCCCCTGGTTTGGAACCAGTTCTATTATTCCCTGGCTGTGTGATCTAGGGCAAGTCCCTTAACCCTTGGGAGCCTTGTCTACCTATTCTGTGAAAGGGTACTATCCATAGTTCCTACCTCCTGGAGTTAGTTGAGGTGGTCAAGCTCTTAGCACAGGCTGGGGTGTAGCATTTTGTCCTTAACTGGGAAGTATAATTCAAGCCAGACTTGACAACAGAAGTAAAACCAGCTAACATCTCTCTACCAATGCCTCCTTCAGGCAAACGGCAGTAGGGGCAAGGGCCCTTGGCACAGCCTGTTGCTGGGGCTAGGCTGGCCCCACTCCTGGGGTGTGCAAGGCTGGGGCAGGTCTCACTCACTCCAGTTGGGGTGCTGCTGGTAGTTGCAGTAGTTGGCTGCTGGAGGTAGAGGCTGGTTGTACTGGGCACACCCACATTTCTCCACCATCTTTGCCTGGAAGCACGAGTGAAGGCAGATCTGAAAGAGGAGACCCAGGGATTCTCTTAACCTTCTTGCACATGAATGCCAGAGAGCCCCCTACTTGTCCCTCAGCCAAGAGGATCAGCCTCAGCCAACATAAAACATGTCCCTTATTGGGTAGGGGGCGGTACCCTGACTCCAAAGGGCCCAAGCTAAAAAAATGTATTGAGGATTTGGGCTAATCAGGTTGAAATGGAGCTGGGGTGGTCATTTTCCATCATGTGGGTGTCAACACAGAGCTAAATGGGGGAATTAGAGTAGATGCCAAGAGTCGGAGAGAAACAGGCACAGTCCCAATGATCCAGTTCTCGGGCCCAGGCCTTCCCACACTGCATCTTTGTAGATCAGAACCTGCCACAATACCCATGAAGCTCACAGTGCAAAAGCTAATGGCAGGGACCCTGAAGGTAGGTCACTCCTGTCAAGTCCCAGCTGTGCCACCTACCTGCTGGGTGACCTCAGGCAAGTTACTTAACCTCTCAGATGCTTTACTTTCTTCATCTTTGAAATAAGTTTAATAATACCTACCTCATGAGGCTATTATAAGCATGAAATGAATTGATATGTGTAAAGTGTGTGTTCATAGTAGCCTCTTACTAAAGATTATCCAGGAGTATCTTTCCAGTGAACTCACTTTTTCTTTTTGTCCATTTGATTATGTTTCTATTTCTTATTATCTTATTATTCTATTATTACTAATAGTCCCTTTTTACTCAATGTGTCCACCACTCTCAGCTCAGCTATGATATAAGGTAGAGGACTTGGTGCTGAGGACTCCTGTTTTTTTTTGTTCTGCCAGGGTGATTTGCATGGGCATCCTGGTAGGAGGTGAACGGCAGACTCCCAGAAAGTGAGAGGAGGCAGAACAGATCACTGCACTTGAAGGTTAAAAACTCAAATGCCCACAGGAGTCAGTGATGGAAGCAACACGCTGGCGGGTGGGGAGAACTGTGGGGACCTCAGGCCTCCTTCAATGGGGGAGCTCCACCCACTGTTTATCCTGCAGGAGGATGGGCTCCATGTTGCCACATTGTCTCACTTTTCAAAAGAAGCTAGGCTCTGTATTCTCTTGTAAAATTTGATAGAATATTACATAGCCATAAAGAAGCACAAAATTGTGAACTTCGCAGCAACTTAGATAGACTTAGAGTCTGTCATGCTCAGTGGTCTATCACAGAACCAAAGAACTGAGTACCACATGCTCTCACTCATAAGTGGACCCTGAACAATTATCATAACACTATAAGAAATGGATTGGCAGTAGTGGGAAACTGCCAAGGGGAGGGAGCGGGATTGGCAGTTGAGGGAAACTGCCAGGGGAGGAGGGGCACACCTCATCAACAAGGGTGTCTGCATAATGGATATTTGTATCCCTAACCCTGAATTGTGCCCCACATTTTTAAAACAAAAAATTGAAAAGTTAAAAATTAAATAAATACATCAATAAAAATAAATTCCCTGACTTTTAAACAAAGAAAAACCAGGTGTAAAACCAGCCTGGAAGGGCATTGGGAGCTGCAAATGAGCAACCCCCATCTAATCCACCCTCGCCCTGTGGTTGCTGAGGGTGATGCAACTTGCCCAAGACCACCAGCCAGTGAGGGGCACAAGTCAGCCTGGAAGCCACACCTTTACGCCTCAGCCAGCGTCTCTCCCAGTCTGCTTCTTTCTTGTTGCTCACTTGCCAAGGCCCCGTTAGGAGGTGGGTCCTTCTTGGCTGTACATCGTGTTCCACGAAAACCTCAGTGAATTAATTAAGCTCTGGTTACAGATGAGAGCTGAAGAGGACTGGAACCAGCCGGCATCATTTGTTCTTGAGGTCTCTGGATGAACCCCAGGGATCCTCACCAGAGTTTCTGGTCCCAGCCACACCCCAGCCCAGATATAACTTTGTCTACTGGGTCTGGGCCATAACCTAGGGCTCGGTGCCCACCCCAACCCTTACCTGAAGGGAGTAGACAGCATTGTAGATGTTCTTGATTGGCACGTCGCTCCCGTCCTCTGTGCACTGACTGTAGGGCTTACTGAGCTTGAAGGACTCCGTCTGCAATCACAGTGGCACACACTCAGCACTGCTCTTCCCCAGGACCCAAAAAGGGGTTTGAGCAGCCATTCATTTAATTCATTCATTTAATGGAAAGTTATTGAGCACCTACTAGGTTCCTGGTATTGCTATAGACACTGCAGAATCAACAGTGACCAAGATAGACCAGTTCTCCACTCTCATGGGGCATACATTCTAGTGGGGGTGAACCGATGGTCAACAAACAAATAACAAAATAAGATGATTTGGGATAATTTTGGATGGTCATCAATGAAACAGTGTAGGGAGACTATGGGAGTTGGGAGGAGAGAGCAGTTTTTCCTATAGAATGATTAGGAAAGTGTCCCTGAGAAAAGTACTTGTTGATTCAATATAGAATGGAAGGACAGAGCTGGACTTACCAAGTGATGGACAGAATAGGATTGGGATAGAGAGGGCTGCAAAGGCTTGAAAAGGGAGGGGCCCGCGAGGCTGGAACGTGGCAAATGAAAAAATCACTGAAGTCAGAGAGAGAGGTTGAGGCCAAATCATGACTGAGAAATTTGAATTTGGTTTTCTGAATAATAGTTGGTGAATCCACTGAGAAGTGGGAAGAGGGATTTGAAAGATGACCAGGGACTGAGAGCTGCCTGGGATTCCCGTCCCTGTGAAGGACCCATAGCCTTGTCTTCTGGTCGCAGAAGTTGACTTGGAAAAAAAGTCGATTTTCTTAGAAAGGGCCTAGGAAAGTCCAACAAAGTAGAATAATACCCTATCGTCAGAAGAGGTTCAAAGCCTTATTCAAACGTAATGACACGGTTCATTATGTTTGGCTCTAACTTAATATCTGTCAGTGCAAACAAACAATCCAGGCAAGACAAGCAAATAAAAAGGGGTAGGGTTGGCCAGATGCGGTGGCTCACGCCTGTAATCCCAGAACTTTGAGAGGCAGAGGTGAGAGGATTGCCTGAGTCCACGGGTTCAAGACCAGCCCGGGCAACATGGCGAGACCTCATCTCTATAGTAAATAAAAAAAATTAGCCAGGTGTGGTAGCGTGTGCCTGTAGTTTCAGCTACTTGGAAGGCTGAGGCAGAAGGAGCACCTGAGAGCCCAGCAGGTCGAGGCTGCAGTGGCCATGAGCATGCCACTGCACTCCAGCCTGGGAGACAGAGTGAGACTCCGACTCAATAAGAAAGGTGGGGGGCAGGGGGGTCAGGCACAGTGGCTCAAGTCTGTCATCCCAGCACTTTGGGAGGCCGAGGTGAGTGGATTGCCTGAGCCCACGGGTTCAAGAATAGCCTGGGCAACTTGGCGAGATCTCATTTCTACAATAAATGAAAAAATTAGCCAGGTGTGGTAGTGCGCGCCTGTAGTTCTGGCTACTTGGAAGGCTGAGGCAGAAGGATTGCTGGAGCCCAGCAGGTCGACACTGGGGTGGCTGTGGACTCAGGCAATCCTCTCACCTCTGCCTCTCAAAGTTCTGGGATTACAG
>CAUYQG010219416.1:0-10182 GCA_963574415.1 Tarsius wallacei | reverse complement strand
CAATACACCTATCGAGACTCTTTTTCCACTGCTCAAAACAGTTGTTGAACTCGTCGATTTTGATGCCTTTTAGTGCTTCTGCTGTTTTTTGTTTCACCTCTTCCACATCACCAAAATGTTTCCCTTTGAGGACTTTTTTCATCCAGGGAAATAAGATCGGATGAATAGGGACGGCGGGACACAGGGGTCATGCTTTTTGAGGTCAAAAAGTGCTGAACACTTAGCGGGGTGTGGGCAGGTGGGCTCGTAAATCACCCATCGTGAAATGGACAGATGCATTGAAAGAACCTGCAAAAAATTCACTGAAGCTGAATGCAGCCTCTCACAACGACACTAGCAGGCACACTGATGCCAATGGGTTCCTGGAACACTTGCCTAGCAGGGGAAGCCTGTACTACAAGAGACCTGCCTTCCAAAAGAAAATTCCAGTTTGGGGAGTGTCCTCTCATTTTTAATGATCCCATTTTATTAAATGTTCAGGGCCAGACGTGGTGACTCACACCTGTAATCTCAGCACTTTGGGAAGCCAAGGCAGAAAGATTACTTGAGCCCAGAAGTTCAAAACCAGCCTCGGCAATATAGTGAGACTTCATTTCTACAAAAAAAAATTAAAAACTTAGCCAGACATGGTGGCCATGCCTATAGTCTCAGCTACTTAGGAGGCTGAGGCAGAAGGACCACATGAGCCCAAGAGGTTGAGTCTATAGTGAGCTATGATCATGCCACACTGTACTCTAGCCTGGGCAATAGAGTGAGACCCCTCAACTAAAAAAAAAATGTTCAGAATAGGTAAATTCTTAGAAACAGAAAGTCGATTAGTAGTTGCCAAGGACTGGGGAAAAACTGCTAATAGGTACTGGGTTTCCTTTTTGGAGTGTTGAAAATGTTCTGAAATTAGATCGCATTGATGTCACACAACCTTGTGAATATATAGAAAACCACCAAAGTGTATACTTCAGAAGGGTGAATGTCATAGTATATGAATTCTTTCTCAAAAAAAGAAAAAACAGGAACTGAAGGCCACTATCTTGTTAAACAGGTCAGTCACAGAAAGACAAACACAGCATGTTTTCACATAGTGGGAGCTAAATAATGCATATGGGGACCCAATAAAACCCGGAATTATCTTTTTGGAGGGTGGGCCCTTTGTAATACAGGCTTCGCCCACTACGTAAGCATTCTAGAAACCCATCAGTTTTTATCTGGAAGTTTTGAGAAGGTTGTGTCACGATTTACAGAAGAAACATCCCGAGATGTGGCAAACAGGTGACTGGTTCTTCCACCATGACAAAGCACCTACCAACACCGTGCTGAGTGTTCAGCAGTTTTTGACCAAAAATGACATAACCCCTGTGCCCCACTCTCCGTATCCACCTGATCTCACCCCGAGTGACTTTTTTTGTTTCCTGGATGAAAAAAGTTCTCAGCCGGGCTCAGTGGCTCAGCCTGTAATCCCAGCACTTTGGGAGTCCGAGGCGAGTGGATTGCCTGAGACTGCGGGTTCAAAACCTGCCCGGGCAACTTGGCGAGACCTCGTCTCTACAATAAATCAAAAATTAGCCAGGCATGCTAGCGCGCGCCTGTAGTTCGGCTACTTGGAAGGCTGAGGCAGAAGGATCGCCGGAGCCCAGCAGGTTGAGGCTGTGGTGGCTGGGAGCGTGCCACTGCACTCCAGTCTGGGTGACAGAGTGAGACTCCAACTCAAAAAAAAGAAAAAATTTTAAAAAAAGAAAGAAAGAAAAAGAAAAAAGTCCTCAAAGAGAAACATGTTGCTGATGTGGAAAAGGTGAAACAAAAAACAGCAGAAGCACTAAAAGGCATCAAAATCGACGAGTTCAACAACTGTTTTGAGCAGTGGAAAAAGAGTCTCGATAGGTGTATTGCATCCAGTGGAGAGTACTTTGAAGGTGACTGAAGTTTAAACATGGAAGAATACACAATTTTTAATTTAATAAATAAATTCTGGTTTTTGGGGATTCCCCTTTGTACACATAGAGATAGAATATGGAATGACACTTGGAAAGGTGGGGAGGCTCAGGATGGGGTGAATTATGAAAATGTGTTTAATAGGTACAATATATGATATTCAGGTGATGGATGTTCTAAAAGCCCTGACTTCACCACTGCACAATCTATCCATGTAACAAAATTACACCTGTGCCCCATAAATGTATCCAAATGAAATGGAAAGAAAACAACCCTATAATGTAGAGTGAAGAAAGTTCCATAAGATTATAATATATTGACCGGGCTCGGTGACTCAGCCTGTAATCCCAGCACTTTGGGATGTCGAGGTAAGTGGATTGCCTGAGCCCACGGGTTCGAGACCCACCTAGGCAACTTGGCGAGACCTCGTCTCTACAATAAATCAAAAATTAACCAGGCATGGTAATGCACGCCTGTAGTTCCAGCTACTTGGAGGGCTGAGACGGAAGGATCGCCAGAGCCCAGCAGGTCAACACTGGGGTGGTCATGAGCATGCCATTGTATTCCAGCCTGAGTGACAGAGACTCCAACTCAAAAAAAAAGAGATCGCCGGAGCCCAGCAGGTCGACACTGGGGTGGTCATGAGCATGCCATTGTATTCCAGCCTGAGTGACAGAGACTCCAACTCAAAAAAAAAGATTATAATATATCTTTAAATCTCAAAAACAAGCAAAACTAAACAATATACCATTTAATTAAACATATGCTCAAATGTGATAAAAGAATTTTTAAAATCATGGAAATAACAAACATCCAATCCAGTATAGTGATTTCCCTTGCCAGGAGACAGAAGGTAAAATAATGGAGGAATACAGTACCAGCAATGTAAGAATTTATAAAAGATTTCACTAGGAATGGGCATTCAACTATTTTAAAGAGCAACAAAGGACGCGCAAAGCATGGTTTTAACACATTTCCTTAGGAAGGAAGATGCCATATTGAAGAGCAAAGTACAGTCTCTCTGTCAAGGCCACCCAGACAGCTTTTCCTCCAGCATGGAAACAGGTCGCTGTCTCTTGGACTGAAGAACAGATGAAGTTGTCAAAGTCAAGATTAAAAATGCAAAGATGAATATACATATTTATTATATGTATTAACTATATATATTATATATATATATATATTTTTTTTTTTTAATTGAGGCAGTGTCTTGCTATGTTGCCCAGACTGGTCTTGGGCTCAAGAAATCTTCTTTCCTAGATCTCACACAGTGCTGGGATTACAGGTATGTTTTATTTGGGAAGAGAGTTGCAATTCGGGCATTAACACAGACCAGCTAGTCTTTGGTATGTCAGAACAAAAAGAAGATTTTTTTTTTTTTTTAAAGAGAAATATTACTTGTTGCTCTTTGAAAAAGTTCATTGGCTGGCAAGCTCTGATTGGTAAGAGACAGTGGTAGGCAAAATTAGTCCTAGAGTTGCAGTAAGTTATCTCAGAAGTTATAGATAAAGCTAGTTTTAGAGAGTTACATTTTTGGAACAATGTGTTGTGCCCTGAGTGCTTTTCCCCCCAGCTTCTTGACGCTATTTTAGTTGGGTTTGATAAGAATGTCCCACTTTCACATTTCCCCTTTTTGACCAAGTTATTTATTTGAAAGCGTTCCTGATCAACCATTTTGAAGTTAGGTTAACTGTTCCTTGGCGCCAGGACAAACCTGTCTCAGTTGTCTCTGTCCCATGTCAGGGAAGGTGTGGCGGTCTATGTCAGGGACCCAGGCCACATTTGAATAACAAAGAGGCCAGGCCTGGCATGGTGGCTTATGGCTATAATCCCAGCACTTTGGGAGGCTTAGGGAAAAGGATTGCCTGAGCCCAAGAGTTTGAGACCAGCCTGGGCAACATGGTGAGACCTCGTCTCAGTAATAAATAAAAAAATTAGCAGAGAGTGGTAGCATACCCATAGTCCCAGATAGTCAGACTGAGGTGGAAGGATCGCCTGAGCCCAGCAGGTCAAGGCTGCAGCGGCTGTGATCATGCCACTGCCCTCCAGCCTGGGCAACAGAGTGAGACTCTGACTCAAAAAAAAGACCAAAAGGAAAAGTGTTCTCAAGGCTGGTTTTCCTGGAGTCTAGCATCTTTCTAATAATCCCAGCCAACCTGATCACACATAAAACTTCCTTCCATGAGCCGTTCTTTTATAAATCTTCTTTGACTTATTTGGACGTTTTATCATTTTCTCAAAGCCCAGTCTTAGTCATATAAATTTTCTTGGAGCAACCAATTATTTTATCTTAGGATAAAAAATTATCATATAAAATTATTTTTTAAACAAAATTATTTTTAATTTATATTTTGATTAGTAAACCTAAATATGTTTAGTCTTTTTAGAAAACTTAAGAAGCCAAGAATGAATGTATATTTATTTAGCAATTTGTTGTAACTTGTAAAGATTTTATTTGGATATGATGCAGACATTTAATGAGTATTATTTAACATCACATAACTTTAAGATTTAAAATTACAGCTGGGCACAGTAGCTCATGCTTGTAATCCCAGCGTTTTGGGAGGCTGAGGTGAGAGGACTGCCTGAGCCCAAATGTTCAAGAACAACCTGGACAACTTGGCGAGACCTCACCTCTACAATAAATCAAAAAATTAGCTGGGCATGGTAGCACTCGCCTCTAGTTCCGGCTACTTGGAAGGCGGAGGTGAAAGGATTGCCTGAGCCCAGCAGGTTGAGGCTGCAGTGGCCTTGAGCGTGCCACTGCACTCCAGCCTGGGCGACGGAGTGAGACTCCAACTCAAAAAAAAAAAAAAGAAATAGTATAAAGTTCAAAATTATTTTCTTTTTGTATCTGCTGGTTTTCAAGGGTTTTTACTTAAATAGTCAGTATACCAGAAAAGCTGCTTAGGAGAAGGACAAACAGGAGGAAGTATAGAAAGAGGAAGGGACGCTCTGGAGACGAAAAGTCTCAACTAACTTTAATTTTTTTTTTTTTGAGACAGGGTTGCCCTCTGTGACTGAAGCTAAAATGCAGTGTCACAATCATAGCTCACTGCAGCTTCAAAATCTTGGGCTCAAGTGATTCTCCCATCTCAGCCTCCTGAGTAACTAGGACTACAGGCATGTGCCACCCTGCTCAGGCCAGCTAATTTTTTTATTTTATTTTTTACTTTATAGAGACAGAATTTCTCTATGTTGCCCAGGCTGCTCTCAAACTCCTGGCCTCAAGTGATTGTCCTGTAGTGCTGGGATTACAGGTGTGAACCGCTGCACTTGGTCTCAGCTAATTTAGAGACTATATTTTGTAGCAAAGCAATCTTTGAGTCTCGAATGGGGTTTTTTGTTTTTTGTCTTTTTAGCCTCAAGATACCAGTAAGATATGCAGATCTTATTTGGGGTGTATGATTGTATAACCATAATCATTTGTTTTAAGAACAGAGACTGAACGATCTCTATAATGTTTGAACATGTTACTAGCTAGAGTCCCAGAAAATATTTTGACTTGTCTGGAACTTTGAGAGCTCATTTGTAACTTAATTTATGTAGTGATTTAGTTCAATGCCAAATACACAAAGGCCAAATAAATGAAAGCGCTGATGAAAAATGAAGCATACACTTACCAAGAGGGATAATAGCCTTCTCCAAATGAGAGGGGAAATCTCCTTATTTAAACCTGAAGGTCCAAACATTGCAGCTGAGGAAAATAGCCCTCCCCAGCTAAAGATCTCCCAGACAGCAGAGGAAAAGATTCCTCTTCAAACAGGAAGAGAAACACCCCTCCCCAACTGTGGTGCTATAATATAGATATTGGTTTTCATCCATGATTCCTGGCTCATAACTCCCATATACCTTGTTACAGTCTTTTGTTAAATGTGGGAGAACTGTAAGCCTCAGAATACAGAATGTCTCCCTCTGATCTTCTCCTGCCCTCCTTTTACCTGCCCAAGGTAGGACTCTAATATGATTGTGGGGCAAAAAATGCTTGTTCCAGAGTCTTATTCCATACCCTAGAGGAAGGAATGCTGCACAGAGAGGCCAAGAAAAGTCTGGACAGGCCTTGCTGGGCTTAGATCATGCGCTTTTTGTTCAGTTACATTTCTACATGGCTACCAATCATGCCTATGTAATTAAGCCTGTATAAAAATCTTTAGCCGGGCGTGGTAGCGCACACCTGTAGTTCCAGCTACATGGAAGGCTGAGGCAGAAGGATCACCAGAGCCCAGTAGGTCGAGGCTGCGGTGGCCGGGAGCGTGCCACTGCACTCCAGTTTGGGCAACAGAGTGAGATTCCAACTCAAAAATAAAATAAAATAAAAATCCAAGAGGGCTCTCCACCTGACTGTGCCATGCCGCCATCATGGACACAAGCCATGTGCAGCATATCAAGCTGGCCAGGGTCACCGAAGTGCTGGGCAGGACTGGCTCACAAGGACAGTGCACGCAGGTGCACATGGAATTCATGGACAACACGAACCGCTCCATCATCCGCAATGTGAAAGGTCTGGTGAGCGAGGGCGACATGCTCACCCTGTTGGAATCTGAGCAAGAGGCTTGGAGGCTGTGCTGAGCTTGACTGCTGGGTCCTGGATGTTGGGGTCAACCCTCGGGGATGGTCATGGTCTGTGACTGTTAAATAAAGCATTTGTATGGTATGTCAAAAAAATCCAAGAGGACAGGGTTCGGAGAGCTTCCAGATAACTAGACATATAGAGGTTTCTGGAGGGTGATGCACCAGGAAGGGCATGGAAATTTCATGCACCTTCCCCCATACCTTGCCACATACATCTCTTCATCTTTATTCTTTGTAATATCCTTTATAATAAACTGGTAAAAGTGTTACCCTGAGTTCTGTAAGCCACTCCAGGAAATTAGTTGAAAATAAAAAGGGGATCATGAGATCCCCAACTTGAAGCCGGTAGGTCAGAAGTTCTGGAGGCCCAGTTTTGTGACTGGTGTCTTGGAGGGGGCAGTCTTGAAGACTGAGCCCTCACCCTGTGAGATCTGACACTATCTCAGCATAGATTGTGTTGGAAATGGATTCAGAGATACCCAGCTGGTGTCCACTGCTTGGTACATTGGGGGAAACCCCACATTTGGTCACAGAAGCCTTCTTCTATGTTAATGATTGTGGTGGAAGTGTGCGAGCAGAGGGAAAACCCCTAGAGAGTTTTCCTTGATGAAACCATATCCCAAATAAAACAGAACTCCAACCAAATTCAGGAGTTCTGTCCAAGAAAGACTCACCAGGGGGAGATGATGTGATCCACAGATGCAAGTTGGGGGTGGTACAAAGAGCCTCAGTGTGGGTCCCTCTTGCTGTAGTTCCAAAGACCAGTGATTCTCCCCAGGGTCAATCAGCTTTGGATCCCACTTCTGACACCATATATGTCAAAGTCAAAATAAAAATGTAGAGACAAATCTCTAAAGTTTTATTTGGAAGAAAGAATTACAATTTGGGGCATACACACAGACCAGGTGGTCTTTGGTATGTCTGAAGAACGAAGAAGTCTAGTAGGTTAGAGGTTTATTAGTATATGACATATACTGCTTTTTTAGAAAATTCATTGGCACTAGTAAGGATTTGGTGACCTGGCAAACTCTGATTCATGAGAGATAGTAGTGGGCAAAATTAGTCTTAGAGTTGCAGTAATTTATCTCAGAAACTATAGGTAAAACTCGTTTTAGGTTCCAACAAGCAGTTTCAGTAATCAGATTTTCAGAAAATTGCATTTTTGGAACAATGTCTTATACTCTGAGTACTTTTTCCCCTAATTTCTTGACTGTTTTAATTGGGTATGAGAGGAATGAACCATTTCTTATGATTTAACTTTCAAAAAGTCATTGTCTTGGGTTTAGACTCCATGGTGTATGAAAAACCCAGTTCCTATCAGTACCCTCAGCACAGCTCTTAGCATACACAACATTCAGGGACCAAAGATCAGCTTGAGCTTGCAATTTTCAGGATAGAAGGGTCTTTTTTAAAAACTATTTTCCCCCTTTCCTTACTCTTCTTTTCCATTGGGGGGGATGAGGGGAGCAGAGGGCTAATATTATGTTGATTAAATGCATATTCAGGCCAGGCTCGGTGATTCAGCCTGTAATCCCAGCACTTTAGGAGGCTGAGGTGAGTGGATTGCCTGAGCCTGCGGGTTCGAGACCCACCCGGGCAACTTGGCGAGACCTCATCTCTACAATAAATCAAAAATTAGCCAAGCGTGGTAGCACTCACCTGTAGATCCGGCTACTTGGAAGGCTGAGGTGGAAGGATTGCCAGAGCCCAGCAGGTCGAGGTTGCAGTGGCCAGGAGCATGCCACTGCACTCCAGTCTGGGCGACAGAGTGAGACTCCAACTCAAAAAAAAAATGCATATTCAATGGCTCTTCAGGAGGTAACATCTCAGCTGACACTGAAGAATGAATCGGAATGAACAAGGTGAAGGTTGGTGAACAATGGCTTTCTGGCAGAAGAAAGAGCACAATGCACTCCAGGGGCTAAAGAAAACCAGAGAGGCAAGGACTCACAAGAATGAGGGGAAGAATGTGATAAAAGGAAGCTGGAAAAGTTGGCAGGGCTGGATCATGCCAAGCCTTGGAGGTCACATGAAGTGGTTGGAGCTTTATTCCTGGTATACCGGATAACCACAAAGGGTTTCAAGTAGGGATCTGATACAACTGAGTTTACATTTGGGGAGGAGCATGTAAAACAGGCCAGCCCTGTCAGAGCATCACATTCTCCTGGTCATGGGGATTAATTAGATCAGGGATGCTCACAGGAGCCAATCAGCACCTGAGACAACCACTGGGATTCAGGCTCCTTTCCCCAGTGGGACTGGATCCTTGGGAGGATGTGGGCTGGGCTGGAGCTGTTGTAGTCATCTGGTAACTGCAAGGGGAGAGTCTATCAGAGAGGAAAGCCCATGCACAGACGAACAAAGCTCAGAGATAAGACAGAAATACTTGATCGTGGTAACATTTTTAGAGCCCCTCAATCAAACTGGACCAGAAGTCTGCATGGACATCTATGTTATGTGAGCCAATAAATAGCCACTTTTCTTAAGCCAGTTCAAATTGGATTTACTGTTCCTTGAAGTAGATAAGCTCCAGGTTGATATACAGGATGAGGAAGAGGAAGGTGTCAAAGATTAACAGGTTTAAGTTAGTGCAGTGTATGGCTGCTCGTATGAGCATGAGGTAACTACCTATATGGGCAGAAGACTAAAAGGCATGATAAACAACATAATCAAATAACATCACCAGGACCCAACTTTGTTTGTTTTTGCAACGACCGGGTCTGTGAAGAAGATGTTAATTCTTACCTAATTACAATATAATATTGTTATTTATTTACCAACTATTCACAGTGAGGTCCTGTCACTTCTGCCTACCTATGACCTGATTGTGCCTGTTCTGTGTCCTGAAGAAGCATGAAGCCTCAAGAAATTATAGGTTACATGTAAATGAAACACGTGTAGGAGATCTGAGTGATTCTGTATAGAATGTTAGGGTACAGACAGACCGGGTGAGGAGGAGAGGCGCAGGGAAGCGCGCAGCACTGCCAGGGCTGGCAAGCCGTAAGTACGGGCTGGCAAACCGGAAGTGCGCGCTGGCAACCCAGAGATCCGAGTAGATTGCAAAGAATTGCGACACACAAAAAGGTTAAGAGAAGAAAAGTGAGGCATCGTAGCCCCCCAGAGTCCTGGCTTAAATTCTTTTCTTGGAGATGTTGCACGTGACTGCTGTGACTTCCTTATCAACCACCTGTGGATGTCTTAGAGAACCTGTGACACAGAGACCCATTAATGCCCGCCCACATTATCACAGCCACTAGAGAAGGGCATGACAATGATTCTGATTCTCCTGCACCTTCCCAAATGACATTCCTTAGACCTAATGGAGGGTGTACCTCCCCCTATCTCCTAGGATTCCCAGTGGGTAGCTTCGGGGGATCCTTGGCTTCCCTGTAGATAGTGCCCAATTTACTGGAAGATCGAATCCCCACCTGCCCTCCCTCTGAGCGGTTATAACTTTTGTAATTACGAGTTTCATGACTTTTACCGTCCTCGCCCAATGCATGATGTCTTAGGTCTTATAAATTTCCTTTACTCTAGGCAAGTTTGATTGCCACTATGAGATACCTCTGATACCTGGAAGTCTGTTTCTGAAAAGACAAAGTTGGTAAAGTTAATTATACCTAAAGTGTGCATTTCTCCAAAAGCATAGCTTCTACTTTCTCATCATTGTGTCAGGGTTTAAGA
>CAUYQG010219411.1:0-20059 GCA_963574415.1 Tarsius wallacei | reverse complement strand
CTAGAGATTGTAGAGATGAGGTCTCACCAGGCTGCCCAGGCTGGTCTCAAACGTGCAGGCTCAGGTACTCCTCTGACCTCTGCCTCCCAAAGTGCTGGGATTACAGGTGTGAGCTACCTTGCCCGGCTCAGCGATTACTTTTCTTCTTCCTTTTTAATTTCATACTTGTGATTTTTAAATTTTGGCTAATTGCTTTGGCTGTTACCTCCAAAATGTTGTTAAATAGTAATGTTGGTAGTGAAATCCTTATTGTGTTCCTTACTTTAATGGGAATGAAGACAACATTCTGTGGATTTATAGTGGTTGTTTAATCATACTGGTACTACAAAACCTTTAGGTCGTTTCCAGTTATTCACCACTGTAAGTAACACTGTTGTGAGCACTTTTACACAGAGCTTTTCTCTATTTGACATCATTTCCTATGGCTAAATTTTAAAACTGTGAAGCTACTGGGTTAAAGACTTTTGTAACTCTTTGCCAGTTGTTATGTATATATGTTAGGGTATAATTTTATAATAGAATATTAACATTGTAAGGAATGTACTGCGTGTTGTTGGACTCCATTATACCTTACATGTAAAAAGTAGTAATGTCTTTGACTATTAACTCCCTGCATTAGTGGGAAGCAGAAGGAGAATGTGGTTGTGCAGCCACAGAGGTATGAATTTAGCTTTTCTGATTTGGGCTAAGGTTATAGAGACCTCATGGACTCCTGGTGCACTGCTTTTTGTGGCTTTAGAATTGGTATTGACAGGTTCCCCTAAGTGTGATGGCATGTACCCAAGGTCAGATGAGTTATACTCACCTGTGGTTCCAGCTGGGACAGGAGCTTCAGTGCCTTGAAGCTTGCTGATGATCAAATAAGGCATGGGAAACCAGATGAAAGTTGTATGTATGTTTCTTCTAGACAAGCATTTCTGCAAAAACTCATAGGGTGTGAGTGTAGAGGGTCCCATTCTGTTGTGAAGCTCACAGTTCTGAAAATCACCAGAGACAAATGTCTGTGTGCTGTCAGAGTCAGCAATCATTGCCACTGTTGGCATCTAGAAAGCATGAGAGCCCTAATGCCATTCACACTGAGCAGTTCATCCTGTCCCTGGGTTTTTCTTTTTAATTCTTCTGCTATGACTTGAATTGTATTAGGTGGATAAAATTTAGCCTGGTCATTGCTGTTCTTTTAAGATTGTTTCTGGAATCTTTCCCCCTATATCTTTGAATGTTCTGAGATGAGAATATCTTCTTATGTTGAAGATTGTGAACATAATTTACTGGAGTTCCATGATTATTATTCTTTATGTTTCCTTTAGTTTCAAATGCTTCATCAAGATGAATCAAATAAAAGAGAAAAGAACAAGACAAAGGGAATTGACTTGGAAGATGACCTGAGAGATGAAGTAGAAGACGCTGTCCAGAAAGTTTGTAATGCAACTGGATGTTCAGTTAGTATTTCTGCCTGCAGTAATGGATCTAGAAGCAAGCCTTGCTGTGCCTAGTTTATCTGCTAGTTCTGTAGCACCACTCTAGCATGCCAACACCTGTGGGTCAAATGAGCCCGTGAGTGTTGTAATTTGATTAGGTTGTGTGTTACGACTTAAGGAGAGCTGTTTGTTCATTTCCCTCTTGTTTGCTAGATTTTACCCAATATTGCTCAAAGTCCCAAGGAAGTACTTGGAGTTAATTTGTTCTGACTAGTGTCTGCAAGCAGTACAAGTGCAGTTCTATAAAGGAAATTAATTTATAAACGTACATTAAATGGTTATTTCAAGTGACCAACCTTATTGAAAACTGACATTTTCTAAGTGGAAAAGGTCCTGAAACCTTGTTCAGTTCTTACTAGTGTATATCCTCCTGTTTATGATTGTTGAAGTACAGCTAGATTAAAAAGTATGCCCACCCAGAGTCTTGAAGTGTCCTTTGTTTCTTGGATAGGATTTTGATTTAATAGTCCAGAACCTGGAAGCTGAAAATTATAATATTGAATCTGCAATTATTGCCATGCTTCAGATGAACCAGGGGAAGAAAAATAGTAAGTTCATGACTGATATTTATGAGCCTTCAAAATAATTGTTTTTTTTCCTCCAATTATTTATCTTGAATGAAGTCACATGTAGTAATTATACCATCACGTATTCATTTGGCAGTTATTTATTGAGTGCCTTCTATATACAGGCATTTTTTACTAGGACCTGGCCCTGTATCGGGGGGCATATAGTTGGGGGCGGAAGGGGAATGGTGGAGACAGGTAAGCTGGCGCAATAGTACATAATGGGGTGGAGGCACAGGGTGCTGGGATAAGCCACCCAACCCAGTCTTGGAGGAACAGAGAGTGTCAGGGAAGGTTTATCTTTTAAAAAATAAGATCCCCTTAGAAGACCAAAATGATAACTGAAGTAAAACAGAGAGATAAATGCCTTATTTTTCTGATGGAAGTATTTAGACTCCTGTGTGATAATTCAGAATTTTTTTTTAACTTTGAGTTTAATTTTGTGACTCAGAGGAAGGAAAAAAAGTTTAACATCTTGTTAATTTCTCAATTCATTTATTTAAAATGATATCAATAAATACTTATTGCCAGATAGTTATATGCCAGTTACTGTCCTTGGCATCACAGTTCTCCATGTGTTTGGGTATTTTATTAGCCACTGTGTATCTGCTGTGTTTTCATAGAAATCTGTTAGTAAGTTGGTCTTTGTGACTTTAAACCACCCCTCCAGTGATCCGAACTGTTCAGTATGGTATGTACTTGCCATGTGTACAGTGATACCGGGGACCTACATCTTAAATGTTATTTTAATTAATTAATTTAGCCATATGTGACTGGTGGCTCCTGTACTGGACAGCATAGCTTTAGAGCCTGTTTCTCTTTCGGGTTTTGGGTGCAAATGGAAGACTTTTCTCTAAAAATTCATGTTAAAGAGTATTTTTTTCCTAATAAAATGAAGCACTCTGCTAGTGGGAAGCTGATCATAATGCTGGTCAACAGGTTATTTTAAAATTTATGTTCCCAGTTTTACCATTTTTTCCTTGTGTTTCCCACTGTTTGACTTGAATTAGAATTTTGTCTCAAGGAAACTTGTTTCCCAAATGACAGTGATCTAGGGATGCAGATACGTTTGGAATAATTTAATATGGTAATCGCATTGTTTAACCCTGAGGTTCTCAATTTTAATGACATATATTTCTTTGGAAGATGCAGAGGAGAATCTTGAGCCCAGTGGTCGAGTACTGAAGCAGTGTTGCCCTTTATGGGAGGAGGGTGGCAGTGGTGCCAGAATCTTTGGAAATCAGGGCTTAAATGAAGGCAGGACCGAAAACAATAAGGCACGGGCCAGCCCTAGCGAAGAAAACAAAGCAAATAAAAACCCAAAGGTATGAAGGATGGGGTTGAAAGGGCAGATGGTGGGCTGGCGTAACTATGGCAGTGGTGGGAGCTTGAGACTCATTGTATATAGTTTTTGATTTATAAAAGTACTTATTATAGAAAATCAGGAATGCATAAAGGCATATTAAGAAGCAGAATGAAGACCTCACTCTTCCTGTTTGGTGTATGCAGTGACAGTTGGAAGGAAGTATCCCTGAAACTG
Source organism: Tarsius wallacei (assembly GCA_963574415.1). Classification (NCBI taxonomy): domain Eukaryota; kingdom Metazoa; phylum Chordata; class Mammalia; order Primates; family Tarsiidae; genus Tarsius; species Tarsius wallacei. The sequence goes on along the minus strand of CAUYQG010219411.1, from coordinate 16,475 downwards.
TCCTGTATGTGCAAATGTCTAGCCTCCTTTTCCCCTAACATTACTGTGCGTATGGGTTCTTACCATGGTAATCCCCACTTTTTTATAAATGCCATCTGCAGTGAACAACATTGCATATAAATCTTTGGTTTTTGCATTATTTTCTTGAATAGAGTCCCAGAAGAGGATTGAGCAGGTTAAAGGGCATGGGCGGCCCCTGAATCTTTTTAAGGCTTCTGGCGAATCATCAAGTACTTCCCAGAAAGGTTGCACATCTCTCTCCCCACCCTCCGCTCCCCCAGATAGTGTGTGACAGCTTTCATTTTACTGAATTTGGAATTCATTTTGAAGATTCTCACCAAGAAGTTCTGAGCTCAAAGTGCCACATAATGTAAAAAGCCACAAGCAGAGGCAAAGATGCAGTAAGCTTCTGGGGACTTGTTAGAATTACCTGGGGCATTAGCTTATGTAGAGAAAGGTCTTCTCTACACGTTTGAGTGTTGTCTCTTGTTGAACTAGGGTTAATATTTCTTTAGGTCACTTTGAATTGGTTTATGAGGAGAATGGAATTGATTTTGTTCCTAGTTCAGCAAGGGGATATAAATTTAAATGTCAATTTGAGCAGTAATGGAAAATAGATCATTTGTGGACTCTCGGGCTGGTTCTCTGTTCTTGCTGAAAGGAGGCTGTCCTTTTTGCCAGCCTCTCCCTTCAGCAGGCGGCTTCCTGAGTCATGGCGGCCTTTTCTTTCAGGTCACAAACAAGCAGAGGCGAGAACAGCAGCGGCTGGAGAAGAAGAAGCGGCAGGAGGAGAGGCACCGTCTCAAAGCCCTGGAGAGCAGGAGTGGCCACAGGGACAACAACAGGAGGGAGGCAGATGCGAACACACAGGTCACCTTGGTGAAGACCTTTGCTGCTCTCAACATCTGACTCTGGCCTTCTGGGAGTTGTAGGAGCGATGGAAAGAGAAGTGCTGTGTGCCAGGCTTTCCAACGAGGCCGTCCTTTTACAAGCGAAACACGACCACCAACACCCACACCTGAGCTCACACACTGAGTTAGTGTCCTTCAAGCTGCCTCTTTTTTTGTTTAAAGTTTTGTTAGTGATGTGTTTTGTTTTATGGAAGTGCAGTGACGCCATTTCTATTCTGTAATACAAACTTAAAATACTGAGTTTTAGGGGTGGATAGTTAGGTCAGGAAAAACCTTTTAAGTATGGCTTTATTTGTCCTGAAAATCAGAGTTCAGTGACCCTGGGATCTTTGCTTAGTATTTGGGGTGAGTTTTGCTGTAATTGTTCATTGTAAGTAGTTTAGAGTAATTGTTAGAAATTGAAAATGACAAGTTTCCTTAGTTACTCTTTCATTTTCAAACAGGTCTTAACATATAGGGTAGTTTATAAATGATATCCAACTCAGGAACATGTTTAGATTTAATTTTCTTCTAATTCAAGTTACTCAGAAAATAATTCAGGAATTCTTTTCCCAAAGTAATATGATATGAGGGCTATGGCCTGTGGTCAGGGTGGGTGGGAATTCAATACCCACGTTTGTCTTCTTCCTGATTCTGCTGCTATTTCAATTGGGATGCAGGTGCTCTTAGTTCATTTGCACTCGAGCCATTTGATAAATGCACCTGACTGTTAATTAGTCCTGGACCTTGCTGGAAAGTCGAAATTATTGGGTTTTGGGTACTTGTTTCCCGACAGTGGGAAAATGGAAAATGGCATCTTCCTGCTTGTGATACAGTTCTGTAATTCTAATTGTATGTAGAGCAGCCTCTGTAGTTGTAAAGGGAAAAGTCAGGGTATACATGGGGCTTCACCTAGGTAGAGCCTAAATAGTTATTTGCTTTTATAGGAGAAGTCTGGAAAAATATATAAGATTTTTCATGTTCCCATTTTAAATAACTGTATTTTCTTTCCTTCTATTTTAGATTTAGGTGCCTTCAGAGAGATAAATGATAGCTTGACCTTATAGGTTGCTGAACTTTCTTAGTATTGTGGAAATGAAATCTCATAAAAATGCCACATTTATTTCTTTTTATTTAAGTCCTATTTGACATTTTGATGTCAGGAAAACTCTCCAGGATCTGCCAGAAGTTGCCAGTGACTTAGGCTGGACCAGTAGGAACGAGAACATATTTTGGCTAAGACCTTTGAAGGACTCTACGGTTCTAAAATAGACGTTAGGTGGGCATAAACAAGCAATTTGAAGGCAAAGAGAAAACTAAAGTGTTAGGTAGAGACATTATTGTCTGGCAGGCCTGAATTGTCTTTATCAGCAGGCCATTTGCTTTCTTCAGTTTTGATGATGCCTTGATTTTTTGGTTTGACTTTGGTGGCTTTTTGCGGTTCGAGCATCAGGAGTCTCTTGGAATTGCTCCCAGGACATTGTGGTTTGGACTTCTTCCTGGGTACAGTACATTGTAATATGTAGCACACTTTAAAAACTGCAGCAGCATCTTTTCTCTGCACATTGCAGAGTCCTGAATCTGAAGCTCCTAGTACTGCATTCGGTCCAAACAAGTGAAGGAGCTCTTCCTCTAAGGACCTGGCTCCAGTGCTTCGGGATCTAGTGTTCTCTTGAGTTTCAACTCTGGGCAGACTCCTGACTGGCTGAGCTTTCCTGAATGAACCCTGTTTTCTGTCTGTTTTGTTTGTCTTGTGCCAGAAATTCTGAATTAGCAGTCACCTTAGGAGAGTCTCAGTGTCAGAAATAGTAGAATTGCTTTATTTACTTGGTTAGTGAAGATGGCCTTGGGCCCTGTTGGATTTTAGAAGTTTTAGAAGCTGCTAAAAAGTTATTAGAGAATATTGGGAACATTTATGTATACATTACCTAATTCTGATAATAGACTTCAGCATTTCTAGGGTATAATAACAGTGGTTTTAAAAACTAATCAAAGGGCTTTGGTAATTTTCTTTTATTACCATTTCACAGCTTTCCAGTTACAATTGGGCTGTGTTTCATGTGTTAATTATTAGAAATGGAGTATATGCTTCCAACTTCAGTGATATTTTTTAACTAAGAGTTTGAATTTAGATTTCACTGCCTCCGTCTCACTGAAGTGTGAGGTAGATGGAATCCATATGCTTACTTGCCTTGGTGGGTACTTGAAAATTACTTCCTTGGCAGCCCAAATGGAGGCCCAGTGTGGTTAGGCCTGGAATGACTATTGTCAGCAACTGTTACCCTAGTAGAGTTACTCGTGTGAAACCTGTATTAGGGACGGAATCTGTCTTAACCTCTGTAATACATCTTGGCTGGTAGAGATTGATGTTCCGTGGGATTGTCTTGGTAGCTTGAAGTGTGGCCAGGAGAAGGTGGGGAGCAGTGGTACACAGCTGCTCACTGGTCTCATAAACTGTATATAAAGGTTTTATGGATTTTAAAGTTTTTTTAAAGGTCAAAATAAATAAAATTTTAGTGGCAACAACTTTGAACTAAAGAGGTAGTTGTATTAAAACAACATAGAATCACAACTTCTAAATAATATAGTTGCCACCATGAGATATTAGAAAGGTAGAATGTATATGTACATTTAGTTTTTCAATAATATGAACATACACTTTCAGGAGCAAAGTATGGTTGAGAAATTGTGGCAGAAAGAAGAATTTTAAGTATGAGTTGAAGTTGTCCGTAGTTTCTTTTATAAGCTCTAAAAATACTTCCAATGCCATCTTGATTTTGAGGGCTTGTGAAATGGGATCTCTTTTGTGGGGCAGGCAGCTGAAGCTGGGCTTGGAGGGCTCCTTCCTGTGAGTGATTTTTCATGCCCTGCCCTGCTTCCCCAGGGAGCTTCTTCAGTGTGAAATGATATAATTGTTGGGGGGTTGGGAGGAGGGCCATGTTAAGTCTAAGAAGGAGATGCTCACATACCATGTAAATAGTTTCAGATGGACTCTGGCACTGAACCATACTCATAGTGAGTCCCTGTAGTCAATGTGCAAATTCTCTCATTCTGAGAAACTCTCTAGTCTCGGCCTGGGTTTTACTGGGTCAACATAGAATGCTGTCAGTTTACCTCCATGAAATATCCAGTCGGTTTAAGGAAACTTGGGTTCCTAGTCAGAGTTGACTGACAGTCACCCTGACCAAAGGGTCTTTGTAAAGGAAGAGAATGGAGCTTCCTGATCTTAGTGTGTTGCCAGTGCCCCTCTGCGACTCTGGTTAGGTAGATGCAAAGCTCTTCACGTTTTTACCTCAAGGCTCTGTCTAGCTACATCCAACTTGTCCTGCTATCTAAGAATATCTCTGATCATCAGACTTGGAGTCTGATGTGGTTTTTGTTTGCCATTCTCATTATTCAGTTTCATTAATCTCAGCTTTCAGAACAGGTGTTGCTAAAACTTTAGGGCCTTTGACAGTTGTTCTGAGGCGATTTAGTAATGCGACTTTTTACAAGGTGTGGTTTTGTGGCTCTAAAGTAAATTGTATGTTCCGCTGACATTGTTGAATTGAAGATCTAGATGGCGTATTTAAATTATAACAAATCTGCCATCACATAGGGGACAGGGAAAATCGATCATTTTTGGAACATGGAGATGATATGGTGCACCAGTCACCTGGTGTGTGCATGGTGTGTAACTCACCATGTGCCACTGAGGCCGGGGCTTCAAGGAAGAGCTGTGCCTTGTGGACTGTCCAGCCTTCTTCTGTCTCAAGGTGAAATTCCCTTCAAACCTTAGGCCCTTAATTCTGTCTTCCAAGCGGTTGCTCTCTAGGGTGTCCCTCTTGAATTGTCCTGTTGGCACTACTTTGCAACTCACTGAAAATATTTCATATCCTTGCAGAATTACTTAAGAAACGGTGGGTACCAGTGTACAGGATCTGTTTTGCATAGAGATTACTTTAATCAGGGCATCCTGTGATATAGGGCTGCTTCTGCTCACTGCTAGTCCTCATGGCAGGTGATGATCACTGGACCAAACCTGGGTGGTCTGGCTCTAATCTTTTGCATATCAGTGTCCAGCAGGTCCCTGTTGCCATCCGTCCATGACAATCAGTTGAGCTCACAGACCTCAGCTGGCGGTCACATCCCCTGGCAGTTCCCTCAAGCAGCGCTGGTGAGAGGCTCCCCACATTTCCCCACTCCTGTGGTTCATGTTCCATGGCAGGAGGGCCCTTAGCCTGCCCAGTTTCCCTTCAATATCCTTCACCAGCACTAAGCTCAGAGGAAAAGAGAAAAGAGCCAGGAGCAAGGCTCACACCTGCCTGCCCCTTGCTGATGTGGAAGTGTTGGTGTGTGTCAGCCGTTGCGAGGGGGGGGGCAGGTGTGTCTGGAGCAGGGGCCTTCTCTTTTTTCTGATTGCACTATACTTGTTCTAGCTTCAGTCTGGAGATACTTAAGACCTCCGTGGGGTCATGATCCATAGACTTAGCAAGTCTTGCCTTATCTATGGAGCTCGATGGTGAGAAATGTGACCATTGTCTGATGTCCATAGTTCCTTCCCCAGGTGTCTTCCCACAGATTGTGTTCATCTGAACCATTTTATTTTTTATTTACCAAAGTACTGTACTTGGCTATTTGCAGTGTTTTCAAAACCAAATGTTTTCTTTTTGTGTGTGTTTTTAATCTTCAATACTTGGTGCAATAGAAGCTGCAAAGATGTGCCACTTTATCTATGAAATGGAGTTTTGTATACCAATAAATTCTAGTTTAAAAACAAAGCTTCAAGTTGTGTGTTTATCAGTACCTGACCACTGTTTGAGTGAACGAGAGAGACTGAAAGAAAATGCTGGGAAATGCCCTTAGTAGAGACTTCTGTGTGGAAAATGTGTGTGTGTGTGTGTGTGTGTGTGTGTGTGTGTGTGTGTGTGTGTGTGTGCGCGCGCGCGCTGGATTGAGTGTTCTAGTTCTGTAGTTATTTGGGATCTGACTGAGCTTAACACAGCTATAGTGCAGGTGAGTGCAGCTACCACACCAGCAGAGCCATTCTTAAGGACTGAACACTTAAGATTTCTGCTTAGATTATCTAAGACCCTCTCTGATCTTTTGAAATTGTTTAAATATGGAGCAGTTGTAAGCTGCCACCTTGGGGTTCCTTTAGAACTCCAAGGGTTAGTTTGCCCCTATTTCAGGAGGAAGCTGTGACCCAGACACATGTGGACAGCAGTGTCTGGGGCACAGATTCTCCTAGAAGGAGTCCACAGGAAACCAGAGGGAGGAAAATTGCTCAGTGTGTCCAGCAGAGGCCCAGTCCACACGAAGGCACTGGCCAGTCAAGAGGTCACTGGGGTGGACTCATCAGACCTCACTGTGTCCTCTTGATTTTGGTCTTGAGATTCCTATTGTTCTTAATTTTGTACTCGACAAGCAGCCTTCTGAATTGACTCCCTAGTACCTTGATACCAATAGGGGCTAGTAGATGGTTTCCTGGATGAAAGAAAAGAATATTCTAGCTATTGGTAAGCAAATTCTCCCATGGGCACTCAAACAACCTTGTGTGATCTTTTCTCAGGGCACAGCGGAGAGACTAATCACCTCTGAGTAGACAAGCCATCCAGTTCCTGACCCCTGAGGCCCAGATTCTGGACCCCATTAACCCAGCTGAGGTTTTTCCAGAAAGAGCCTACTGTGCACCAAAGTGATGTCCCAGTTTAGGTGCTGCCTCCGTACTGAAACACTCTCCTGGCCTCCTTAACTTCATTCCAGGGATTTAGCTGGGACCGAGTGACCACTTCCTATGGGTCAGAGCAACTTCCTTCCTGGGCAGCAGTTTGACTAGGTGACCTGTAAGGGCCTTTGTGGGAGTTTGTTCTCAGGCAAGGTAGGGACACGTGGTGGTGCCTGCGTCCCTTCTTGGTAACTGCGCGTGGTTGCCGCAGAGAGAGCCTGGCTGAAAACCCAAGGCTTTAGAGTTACCCATCAGCCAGGCAACACCACAAACTCTGGCCTTTCTCTTCTTCCCTTTCCCCCAGTGCACATAAAGAGTACGTGTGGCTGAGGTACAATACAGCTCTTACAATGACTGGCTCCAGTATGGTTTTGGCTAGATTCTGGACAAAATGGGTACTCTCAGATCATAGTGATGCAGAGATGTAGACCTTTTTTGGCCGAAAAGGATTGAGACCAGTCCCACCAGTTCATAGATTCTGGCTTGGCAGAAGGGAACATTTCCTGCTTTCTTAGAGAAACTTGTCTGAACTTCCCTATGGTAGAGGGACTTGGGTATCACAAGATTATTCCGTTTCTATTCAATGTATTCACGCATCCAAGAATCCATCTGACATTTGCTGAACCTCTGCTGTGTATGTATGGGTCCTTATTTCTGTGCATTGAAACAGTCATATACCCTGTCCTTAAAAAGCTTCCGGTCCAGGAATGAAAGTGGAAAATAACTACGACCAAAAGAGCACAAGCCTCCCTGAGGGAGCTACTGATAAGAGTGCTGTAGCCAGGTGTGGAGGCTCAAGCCTGTAATCCCAGCACTTCGGGAGGCCGAGGCAAGAGGATTGCCTGAGCTCTGTTCGAGACCAGCCTGGGCAACTTGGTAAAACCTTGTCTCTACAATAAATCAAAAAATAAGCCGGGTGTTGTAGCACCATTTCCAGCTACTTGGAAGGCTGAGGCGGAAGGATTACCTGAGCCCAGCAGGCCGAAGCAGCAGTGGCCATGAGTGTGCCACTGCACTCCAGCCTGAGCAAGAGTGAGCCTCAACTCAAAAAAAAAAAAAGTACTGTGCGTTCAGAGAAATCAAGGAAGGCTTGGTGGAGGAAGTGACATTTGGACGAGGCCTGAGAGGGTAGGATGCAGAAATAAGGGGCAAAAGGCATTTTAGACTGGAGCCCCATGTAAGCAAAACCCTGCCGTGGGATGTTGCAGGTGCTTTGGACAGTTTATTGAGGATGCACAGTTTGGAGAAAAACTGGAAACTTCCTTCTCCAAACACTTCTCACGTGGCCTCTGCTGCTGGGAGAGTGACACCGCTTGCTGAGTGAGTTCTGGAGACTGGGTGTGCATAGTTCCGCCGGACTGCCTTCTACAGCGCCTGGAGTCGGCCCGTGTGTCCTGGCCTGGGAATGTTACTGCCATTCAGGAGAAGTGCTGTACCATCTCTCCAGCCGGATCGGGGGCGCAGCCGCATGGGGCACTGAAGGTTAACGATTTTCAAACACGTGTCCGTTTGAGAGAAATGAGCACTCGATGGTAGTGAGCCAAGAGGCTATTCAAGTAAATGAGTGTTTATCGTGTGCATGATGTCACTTCCCTAAAATAATTCCAATTGTCACATACCCATGGCTTCAACTGAACAGATGCTTATTTAGCATCTACTGTGTGAAGAATGCAAAAGAGAAGCAAAAATACAGAACGTGACCTAGCATAGACCGAGGACCACATTGCCCCAGGCACTTTGAACACACCATCTCGCTCAAACCTTGAGGCCACCTCGTGCGGCTGATGGTTCTACTTCCATTTTTACACATGAAGAAATAGCCCAAGATCACAGATTGGTGACAGAGGCAGAATTTGAACTCAGGGCGGTCTGCCTCTCCCATACAAGAACTCAAATAACTGGGATAAGTATTAACACATTGCTTGGCAGTTCAGAAGAGGATGGAATCTGCTCCAGATGGAAAGGCACCATGGGAAAGATGACATTTGAGACACATTTAAAGCACGTGGATCTTAGCCCAAAGATGTGAAGGCAGGAAAGCAGAGGATCAGGGGTAAATAGGGCAGGATAAAAGAGGCTGGAAAAACATGATGCCGAGCCTTGAATACCAGGGGCTGGTGGATAATGGGGAGCCGCTGATGGTTCGAGAGCAGAGGAATGACATGATGAATATCAGGCTGTGGAAAGATGAAGCTGGCATCAGCGGGCAGGCTGGAGACTGGATGAGGGATGCAGGGCTTGAGATCATTGGTCCTGAAGCTCTCTTCTTAGCTCGTCACAGCACCTGCTGCTAGTGTAGAATAATTGGTGGTGTCTGCCTGCCAGGTGACCATATCTGGTTTGTCTCTATCTCCAGCTTCCAGCAAAAGGCCAGAAGCACAATTTTTTATAGAACTGTGAAGGAAAGAATGAACTTGAATAAAGCATTCAGTTCTCCAGCAGCCGTGCTGCAAAGAACCCCAAAGATGCAGATTCTTCAGGCTCTTCTGTTAACGGGAATTCTGGCACGATTTCAAACCACCTATTCAGCAAGCTGTTGAACTGAGCACTTCAAGCATAGCTTTTGATAGGGGCTAAGTAGGAACAAAAGCAAAACAACCCAAAGCCTGTCCTCGAAACTGGAGACACAAGTTCTGAAACATTTAGATGTCAGCGTCCCCTCCCCAGCCTTGATGAAGTCCCTTGCCTCATTCATGCATTCAGTGAATCAATACACATAAAGCACCTCACAGCAGTGCCCGGTACATGCCAAGGGCTTAAGAAATGCTAGCTGTTGCTGTGATGAGTATCATTCATTCATACGACTATCATTCATTCATTCATAGAACACGAATGCTTATCATGTGCTAGGCATTATTTACGCACTTTTATACATGCTAACTTGTGTAAACCTTGCCACAACCATTGGACAGATGCAGAGACTGAGGCTCACAGGTCAGTCCGAGTGCCCAGCACGTCTTAGATTTCAGTGTGCACATGAATCCCCTAAGGGTCTTGTTAACCTACAGATTCTGACGCCGGAGGTCTGGGGCAGGTTCAAGCCTCTGCATTTCTAACAAAATCCCTGCTGCTAAGCGGCAGAACAAAAGTCTATACTTCAAGTGCAGGGTTCTTCCTTTGTTCAGTCCTTTTCACAAGTCTGCAACTGGGAACCAAGTGACTATTCTGTAGATACACACACACACACACACACACACACACACATACATGAAAACAGAATTTACACAGGCCCCTTGATTCACTGATTAAACATGTATTGAGCCCCAGGAAAGCCAAAGGATAAGAGCCGGTCTGTGGCCCAAAGACTCGCAGACTAGTTTGGGTCGAGGAGGACAGGGGCTGCAACAGATTAAGTTCCAGTTTTCACTTTGTTGGAAAGTCACGCAACTGTAAGATCACCAGACATGTGTCCCACTGATACCTTAAATTCACCCTGTCCGGCACGTAACCTCTCTCCATCCTGCTTCCTGCATTACCTGTTTCTGCAGTGGCCCCATCATCCAAATGTGGTTGTTAGGCCTTCTTCGATGATCTCTCAGTGTATTTATTATTAAAAATACGGAGGGGATCGATTCATCAGCCTGGAAGTTTGCTCGGCCCATGAAGGGAAATTAAGGCTTAAGCCAAATTTAGATTCCTTCCTAAGCAGCCTGAATAAAATGAACACCAGGGGGCGCCGCAGGACCACTTTTCTTGCCAAAAGAGGGTCACACTCTTCCCCCACACAAGCCGTTTTTGCATTAAGACACAGACTTCTGGTGAGTCTTATGCCAAGGATTTGAGTCAGTTACAACAGCAAAGTGCACACACCTACCCCCCTTTGCTAGCTCAGACTCCCTCACCTTTTAAAGTTCATGACTTTCCTTTTGATTTTCTTCCCTGTCCTTCCTGCCTGCAAAGTCCTGAATGCTGTACGCACTCCTGAAAAAGGGTGAAGGGAATGAACCTGTGTGAATATCCACTGTGAGCTCTGTCCGTCTGAGGCATCGGTGGGAGCTTTGCCTCCTTGAGTACATTCATCCCAATCCTGGGAGATTTCATCAGCATAGAACAGGGACTGGAGATAGTATAGTCTATATTTGGAAGTAAAACCTGCTGCGCTTTCTTGCTTCCAGAGCAAGATTCATTCCTCCTTGCATTCATTCCTCCTGGTAAGGATCCTCAGGGGGCATAGAATTCTCCATGACTCCAGAGCCAGGAGGTTGAAGTCGGCCCATGACATGGTACTCTTTTCTCCTCCCACTGTGTCCTCACAGCTGACCTGCCCTGGGCACTCGGGTCTTTCCAAGATGACAGCAAGCAGCTCTGGAGATCATGGCCATCCCAGAGCGCCGGTGACTAATGCCAACTTCATGAAGAAAGGAAGGGCCTGGGAGTGAGGATGCTCCCTCGCGTAGAACGCCCCCTTTTTGGCTCCCAGACGCCCGTCTGACGGAGCAGGGCTCTGGCTAAGATGACGTGGAACTGTTTTTCACTCTTCACAAGTCTTTGCCAGCGGGGGGTCGGGGGAGGGGAATCTGAGGCCTGATGATACAGCGAGGCCAATATTTTTAGTTTGGTATTTGTCATGCTTCTCACATTAAGCCATATGGCCAGAAATATTCCTTCCAGAGATTGCCATTACTATCCTGGATAAGATTGTAGAGTGTCAGAAAAAGAGAATCAGAGAAACTTACTGTCATGGAAAATTGGGAGGACAATGCTGGAATTGCAGCAGGGGACACCCATGTCCAACCTGTTCTCACGGACTCCAGTGTTTAGTGCATTGCTGGCACATGGTAGGGGTTCAAAAAAAATGAATGCATGAAACTGGAGACTAATTACATCCTAGAACGATAGATTCTGAGAATCGAAGAAGGGTGGAATGATAGGAAATTATTATTCACTTATTTAGAAGAGGGAACTGAGATCCCAGGAGTGGGTGGTAGAGTCTTCTGGGTGCTGAAGGGTCTGTGGCTCCTGGGGCAGGGCTCTTTCTACAGAGAAGGGGTTGTCTGGGGGAGGAGGGGCCAGGGGGCAGCAATCATCCAGACCACATCTTCGAGCTCTTAGGGAGGGATAGGTTTGCAGGAAAGGGATTTTCCAGAGGGAGGGCCTTTGGTGCCTGAGTTCCCCAGGCCTGGGCTGAAGCAGCCTGAAGCAGGACCTCGGAGGGCCACAGGAATGAGCCCCACTCAGCCCTAGCAGGGCGGGGTGGGTCCGGCGCACAGCTTTTTGGGGTAACGGACATATTTGCGGTTGTAGGTGCTCAGGTTGTGGCGAAAGCAGAGGGCAGCCCTCTTGTCGCACTCGCAGGTCTGCTGCTGGCAGGCGGTTCTGCCGGCTGGAGGGGACAAGGTGAGTCAGGGATTGTGGAGTCTCAGGACACAGAGGGGACAGCTCCTGACTGCCCTTGGGTCAATGTTGCCAGCTCCATACCCGACCCCATTCTGATGGAAGCCCATGCCTACGGGGGATATTTCAGGGGTGGGCGAGGGACAAGGGCCCAGGACACTGGGGAGGCCGGCAGTTTGCCCCAGCTGTCCCTCTGCCCTCTCCCATGCCCACCCTGACTGCCCTTAGCCCTCTCCTGCCCCCCAGGGATACCATGTGGCTCACTAATCCTCACCTGCCACCCACTCAGGGGGATTTCCAGGCCACTCCTTCCCCCGCCCCCCGGGGTGATGCACGGTTGACAGCGGCCTGTGCCGCCAAGCAGAGAGGACCTTTCCATCCGGATGGCATCTGTATGCCTCAGAGGGGCCTGTGCCTGGTGGGAGGCCGTTGGCACCAACGCTGGGGACCTGCTCAGGGCCTCTTTCTGTCCCCATGAGCCGACAGAGCCCAGTCTTCTGCCCCTGCCCAGTCTGAACCTCACACTTTCACTCCGACCTGCCCTCTCGAGAGCCGGCTGGCACCGGCTCAGCAGACACGAGGGGCCTCGAAGGCTCCTCCTTCCCTCCTCACAGCAGCTGCCTCTGTCTGTCCAGAGCAGCTCTGGCTCCTTCTATCCCCAAGACTGTATCTCACAGCTAGGTCCAAGTGCCTCATTCCCTGCCCCCGCCCCCAAGGTCAGCCTTCATTTACCATCAAGGTTCTGCCCGTGCCTGCTGTGTCAGCAAAACGCAGGGGTGGGCGGGGCCTATGCCATGTCAGACAGCCTCTTGTGGGGCGTTCTTGTCCCGAGTTGGACGGAGCTGGGGGACTGTGTGTGATCGTCTCCATTTTACAGGTGAGGAAGCAGAGGCTTTCCAGGGGTTGTGTCATTTGCCCAGAGTCACACGGCAGGTGCAAGGTAGAATCCAGAACTGTGTCTCTACCCATCTGCCTCCTCCCTTTACTCATCTTCTCAGTGCCATCTCTGACAGGTGGCTGTCCCGGCCTTGCATGACCCAACCCCAGGGACAGGGAGCTCACTACCTGACACAGCTGCCTTGCCAATCTGGTGGCTGCAGGAGAAGAAATTGAGCCAACTCTGCCTCAGTGGTTCTGGTTCTGGCTCTGCCCCTCCCCTCAGTCTGAGCTGAGTCTCCTCTGACCTCTCGGGTCCTCCCACTGCACCCTGTGCCCACCAGGCTCTGCCCCCCCCCCAGGCTGTTCCTGGCGGGAGGAAGGCTTGGCTCTCTGATATGCGGTCCTTGCACGCTCTCACTTGGTTAGGCTGCATCCCTGGGCTGGGGCTCAGAGGAAAGCCATTTGGTCCCAGTGGGCATTGGGCGTGACACAGATGAGCAAATGACAGCCCTGGTGGGGGAATCAGGCCTGCTGTCCTCAATCAGAGCCCCACCACACCTGTCTGGGAACCTCGCCTTTACCCTGCTGAGGCCCTAGGAGGGGGTTCGAGTCCAGCTGCTCTGATCCTGGCTCAGCTCAGGCTACTCTGTTCCTCCCCCCAGGGGCTGGAGCCAGGGGGTGACCCTGGGTGGGACTCTAGGTGGGCACTGGTGGAACACCGATGGGCCCTGGGCTTCTCTAGCCTAGTGCCAGGTGAGGTTCTGGGCCTCTCCACTGTTACGCAGTGATGGAGAGCCCATGCCTCTAGCCCAAGGCCCTCCCAAGAGGGAATCCTGCCCTGAGCTGCTCCCTGGGGTGTCTGGGTCACTCCAAGGCTGTCCACTTACTGCAGGAGATGTTGCAACTGCTGGCAGAGAAGACATACTTTTCCAGCTTGGGCTCACAGCCCAACTTCTCCAGATGCCCGTAGCAGCAGTCGTGGGCATGGCAGCACCTGGAAGGGTCAAGGTTGACCTGGAGGGGCTGGTTGGTCGGCTGCTTGGGGCCCAGGGCACAACGGAGCTCGAAGGAGAGGTCAGCCCCCACGTCTAGGTGCCCCCAAGCCTCCCCCTCTCCAGGGTGTTCCCCAGCTCCTCCACCCCCAGGGAGGTCCTCCGCCGGCCACCTCCTCACCAGTCAGTTTGGTCCACCGGCCAGTGGGAGCCACCAATGCCACAGTAGCAGCCGTAGTTGTTGTACTGCAGCGCCGACTTCCCCGTCATCCTCTCAATCATCACCCCGAACTGGACCAGGGTCCCACCAGCCAGGGCCACTGTGGAGAGCGAGGGCCCACCGTGGAGAGGGAGGGCCCCCCAGAATATCACTGATGCAACCCTTCCGGGGTTTAGCCCCTGTCTCACCCAGGAGCATATTGTTTCCTCGTCCCATCAGATGCCACGGGACAGGTACCCTAGCAACCTCGATGGACCTCCCTGAATCTCTCTGCCTCCTCCTGATTCAGCAGTGGGGCTGAGTCCTGGCTATCTCAGTAGCTTGAGGCTGAAAACAGAAGCTCGGGGGGGGAAGGAGCCCCCCAGTCCCTGTCCACGCCCCCACCCTCCCAGGCAGCATGCTCTTCTCCCCTGTCCCGGCATCGCTGGCCTCAGGATCACCCTGGAGGCAGGGAGGGGGCAGCATCCAGCATTCGGCATCCACCATGCCCTCTGCAGGGCCAGGCTCAGGGCATCCAGGGAGATCGGGGTTGCCAGATGGGGCAGAAGACAGCTGGACGTCGCAAGGGTCACTTACCCAGGAGGCAAAGGAAGCTCAGGACAGGGGGAGGTTTCATCCTGGGGGAGGGGAGGGGAGCAGGGGTCAGGAGCCTGGGCAGCAGAAGACAGCAGCAGGGGCACCTCTGATCTCAGGCACCTCCCAATTAGTTAAATACCCAGGTCCTGTCCACTCCCCATCATTAACCCCTGAGTGCCCAGTGATGTAATGATTCTTCCAGGTCTGACACCTCGGCTGAGTCCCCGGGGGGAGGGGCCAGCTGGAACCTGAGGGCTCTGCCTCCAGGCAGCATGGAGGGAGTGGGGGGCAACTTTGTGGCTCCCTGTCTTCTCAGGCCCCTCCCATCATCCAAAATCATTGTGCCAGCTCCCACTGATGAGCTGGGGGCCAGGGCTGTGCTGGGCTTTTGTGCTTGGTATCCGCTCCTCATCCCTACTTGATGGATGCGATGACCGAGGCCCAGAGAGGATGAGGAACTTCTGGTCTCACAGCCTGGAAGTGCCAAGGCCCAGGTCTGTCCTGCTTCTGTGTTTCCACTCAGGCAGAGCTGGAGGCAAGAGGCCCCTGGCCTGGCCTGCCACTTCCCCGTCACCGGCCCGCTACGCTTCTGATCTGTGACTGGGATAACTTGACCATCCACTCCATCTATGTGCAGGGCCTGGGAGCTGCTGGGTCTGTGGCCTTGAGGTCCTGGTTCCACTGTGTATTCTGTGACCACGGGCAGGTTATTTCCCTTACTTGGGACCTCGGTTTTCCTGTCTATATTATGGGGTTAGAAGATATCCCATAATGGAATGGATGGAAAACGCAGTGCAACCAAGTGGCTAGCCCTCACTGAGCACTTCCTACGCACCAGGCACTGTGCCAAGGCCCTCACAAGCAAGATCACAGTGAGCTCTCAAACAGTCCCACGATGTCAGCACTACAATCAATCATCCCTTTACAAAGAAGAAAATCACTTTACAAAGAAGAAAATCAAAGCATGTGCTTAAGTAAATGGTGAGCCAGAATTTGGACCCAGGCGGCCCAAAAAGCTTAACCATCTATCCAAAGGGCCAGCTTATCCACTGGCCAAAGGAGGTGCAGTGCATGGCACCCATGATCCTTATAGCATCCCCCCAGAATGTTTTCATTTCTTATAAAATCAGAAGAATGAGCCAGGATTATATTTGTCTTCAAATCAACATCATACAATTTAATTTTGAATCTTCTTTTTTTTTAATAGGGAGGAAAAGGCCCATGAAGGCACAAGTGCCCAAGGCTCATGACAAAAACCATGCAGGGCTCTGAGCTTAACCACCTGGCTTCAGACTTCAGGTGTTGAGTTGTTTTTGAGGCCCAGTGTCAGCCTCCCTTCTGGAGAGGAGGCCAAACCGGCTGAGGCTGGGTCTCAGACCGCAGACAGGAAGGAATCCGGACACAAATTCCTGACCCCACCCTGTCAGAGGATAGAGTCGGGGAGGTTTTGCCTTGGAGTAGGGAGGGGAAGGCCAGATGGGAGGGATCCCGTAATTTGGGATGAAAGGTTTTTTAACGCAAGAGTAAAGCTCAGTAAACACCTGCCTCCTGCCCTGCCCATTTGTTTCCTGCTTATAACTCCTCCTAGGACTCTTTTCATGCTGGGTTCCTCTCACCCCTCTTTAGAGGAAACTTAGGAGAAGTGAGGGCCAGAGAGCTGAGTCCACCTGCCCAGGACCACCCAGCTTCTGTGAGTCATGGGCTCCTGAGAAGGAAGACCTTTGTTCCCTGTTTCCTTTTGATTTTTAACAAGGGCACCTCCTGGCAGCCCCTGGCTCCTCGCCTGGGTTATGAGAGCCCAAACTGTGAGTCATTAATGAGCTACCTTCTAAACCACCGAAAATTAGCTTTGATTCCCCGGAGGTTTGGCCCTTCTG